>RJWM01046477.1:0-12316 GCA_004363535.1 Dasyprocta punctata
CTGCAGAGCTCCATTTTCTGAGTGGTGACAGAGGTCACAGGAGGTTTCAAAGGGGTCATGGCAGTCACACCAGATTCCAGAATGGTGGCAGCATAGAGAAGCTGTTCCTCATAATCAGGCTCAGAGAGCTCAGTGATCCAGACAGTTGACCCCTAGAGCCAAGAGAGAGGAAAGCCTGGCTACTGCTCCAGCTGGCAGCAGACCTTGGAGGCAACCTCATGATGCTGGTTTTAAGTATAAGAAAAGGCTAATGCTGGAAGTGTTTAACTTCATTTTCATTTGTACAGGGGCTTACAGTTAAGAGTTTGCCACAGATCTTGGAGGAGATTTGGGACTTGGACTTTTCAACAGTACTGAAACTGTTAGGACTTTGGCAACTCCTGGAGGTGGACTAAATGTCTGTTGTATTAAGGATGTATATGAGTCTTTGCGGGTCCAGGGGTGTAATGTATTGGGTGGCATTATGTATCCACAAGTCCTTATATACTTTTTATGGGGCTGAGTCTGGCGCTTGCTTGTGGTTGGTTTGCTGTCTAGCGCCAGGATTGGTGAAGTCAGTGCTGCACCCACCCAGGGGTGGAGCTGAGATACAGTGTAAGTGAGGCGGATCTTCCTCTTCCTTGCTTCTGCCCTCTCTCACCAGTGCACTTTGTTGTTTGCAGCCGCCATGAACAGCAAACTTGCCATGCCTTGGGTCCAACTAAGCATGGACTGAAACTCCCGAGAAACTGTAAGAAATAAACCTTCCTTTCCCTAATTTTGGATGTCAGGTATTCTCACTCAGCAATGAGTAAAAAGTAACTAAGACACTGTGCATGATGCTTCTCATCTACTGCCCTTCAAATGTCCCCCAACTGCCACCCTGAGTGCATGCAGAAATTTATTAGACTTGAGACAATGCCAGTTAAAACATTAAGTTGCTTCTTCTTTGAGTGATCAGATTTTAGCTATGACTTCTGAGATTTACAAATCAGTCTCCCTATTTATAAGCTAAGAATAAAACATAAGGTCATGCTATTCCCTCTACTAAAAAATCATACTTGGAAAAGTTACCAAATATTTATGATAAAGTCTTCAGTTATCTATTAGTGAAAGTATCTTGTTTAACTGAGAGAAGGTGTCCATAAAAGCAAGAAAAATGAAATAAAACAACTAACAGAAACAAAAGCAAAAAAAAAAAAAAAACTGAAAACACATTAGATTTTAGAACACATGTTCTTCAGCAAGCTTTCCAAACCCCAAAATCTTTTCCTATTCCAACAAGGCAGACTCTTCATGATTAACTTCCATGGAATGTTTTTAGATCTAGCCATCTTTACTCCTTCCTCTGAAAAAGTGGTTCTTTCTGCCTAACCATTGGATTATTCTAGGTCTTATGGTAAGGTTATCATACTACTACAAGCTTTCTCCTCTGTCTACTGCAGCAAGATTCCTTCTCTTTATGGCAATAGTCTTTTTATATAAGATCTCTGATAATTAAAAACAGGAAGAACTACTAAAAATGCAGGAAGAAAACCAAAATCAACTAACCAAGCATTCACCAAAATCCTAGAGCTAACATCACCTCAATGTTAAAGACCAAAATGTTTTAGCATATAGGTCATAGAAAAAAAAAGCATTATTCTTTATCCCTCATTTTACCCTCAGTAGTTAAAGAAGGCAAGAAGGAAAATTGACATAGAAAACAAGGAAGTAAATTTCTAAGAAGAAAATGTACATGTTAAAATTCAATCAGCTCATTCATATGTTTCTTTAAGGTGGTGGATATCAAATCCAGGGCTCGATCTGTGTCAAGTAATCATTTTCCAGTGATCTACTCCCATTGAGCCCATTAAAAACTTTAAAGATTACAAATCTGAAAATGATCTATGAGAAATAGTATATCATTTTAAAATGTTGTGTGATACAATGTGTTTGTTGTGTGATTATGAAAAATAAACAAAAATGAACAGCAGAGCTATGTCACTTATATTATGATCTGGGTGAAACTCATTCAAATGTTGAAGTTCTAATCCCTGGAATCTCATGTAACTGCACTGTGTTTGGAGCCAATCCAGTGAAGGAAGTGACCAGGATGCAATGGGGCATGTAGTGTGGGATCAGCCAGGCTTACTGGTGCCCAGTAAGACCAGGTGGTCAGGACATGTGGAGAGAGACCAGGGGTGTACACACACATACACACATATAGACGACCATGGGGTGAGTAGGCAGAATGGGTCCAGCACAGCCAAAGATGAGATTCAGAGGATTCCAACCCTGCACATAACCTGATCTTGGTCTCCTTGTTCCAGAGGAATGAAAAATCAAGTTTGTGTTGTACAACCTGTCCAGTCACAGGTGTTTCATTTTAGCACCTGAACAAATCAGTACAGTTTTGAATAAAAACTGACATGTGTAGTAGTAATGAGCTTATGAAACATATGGAAACTATAACACATTATTGAGACAGTTTCTTGACCACTTAAAGATGGACAAATATCTCATGCTCATTGCTTCATATGTGCAACATCACTGTGAAAGTGCTATCTGCATTGACCTGGGGCTAACCCCACTCAGATGCCTGCAGGTTTTTAAGAAACTGGTGAACAGGTGCTGAAGTCCCTGTGATGATGATCTATGGGACCATTAGCACCACAATGCTTCTACAAAATGCCAAGGGGATAACAGGTGAAGATGAAGAAGAAGGTGAAACTAAGCATCAGCTCCACCACAGATGTGGGGTTTCAACAAGAGGATTCTAGAAACAGACAAGGTGGAGAGTGCATCATCCAGAGCATCTGGCAAGAAATAACTTGAAGCAAAATCATGAGTAATGAAGGGGCTTTATATGTTTGTTACTAGAACATGAGAGGAATATTATAGGATCAGGCTCTGAAAATAAACCAGATTTATTCCAAAGCTGGAAAAGCCCATGCTGAGTGTCTTTCAGATTATCTTCCAAGGGGAGGCAGGATTTTAGGGGGCTCCTGAGAGATTCAGTCATATGCAGAAGAGAACCACAGAATCTGTTTGTGCATTGTTCATAGGAAATTCCTGCTCAGGATTCTGGGACACAGTGAGAACAGGAAGGGAAGCTGTGGTCACTGAAGTCTACGTTAATTTCAAGGGGAGAATCACATGTACTAGCAAAGTTTGGTGGCCATAGGACACCAACAAAATCTATTTAGATTTTCCGGTGTCATGGCACTGTGTCTTTTTTGGTACCACTCAACTGAAATTGAGCTGATTTTACTACACCAAAAGACCATGTGTGCAGAGTTTAAATTGCTACCTTCCTTAGGAGCACATGAATTCCGTGGTCCCCGCCATGTGGTACATGGTGAGAAGACTGCTACAGGTTTATTCTAAAAACCCCAGAGCTCTCCCCTGCATCTCTCTGGAGGAATGGGCAGCAGGAGCAGCCTGCATGCCTGAATGCAGTTCCTGGTCCCCAAGGTACTGGTATCCAAGAAAGCAAGGTGCACAGCCACTGTGTGGCCTCATGGGAGAAGCCCATGCAATGTCAGTTTGCAAGTGCTTTAAAGGACCTGCCCATTCCTGTACAAAGAATTGCCTGGCACAAAGGAGAGGAACATCACCCCTGTCCCTTGTTCTATCTCCACACTGCTGAGAAAATCACTCTCACTGCCATGGATGGTTCCCATGAAGTTCAGTTACAGGTTTTCATTCATGATGTGGTCTCTCCATTCTTGGTCACACTTACAGTTGATACTGGGGAAAGGTGTAGCAGAGAAAACTGAAAATTTCTGCTTATATTCTATTCCAAATGCAAAGGTGCCTTTTTTCCATCTTTTTTTTCCTTTCCATAGTATTTTGTTTTCTCAGTCATTCTTCCAAAGTAAAGCATAGCTCTCTCTCTACCTACCTCTTTCCATCCTTCTTTTCCCATTCTCCCCCCTCTCACTTTCTCTCTGTCTCTCTTTGTACTGGAGATTGAACTCAGGACCTCACACTTGTCAGGAAGGTGCTTATGACATTGAGCTAAATTCCCAGCCCACCATCCTGTCGTTTTGTCCCTGCTCCCTCACCATTCTTCCAACCCCAAGTCCGTTTGATTTATGAAATGATCAGCTCACTGCTGAATGCACACTTCAGGGTGCAGTCTGCTCAGCATAGCGTTAGTTGAATTTTCCCCAGCTTTCCACTGGCACAAGAAAGGAGAATCCTTAATTCTCGGCAGGTTCTCCCTCCTCTGACGCAGACTCTGACCCCGTTCCGTGCTCAGTTTGTCCCCCACAACTCACCATTCAGTGTAATGAAAGATAAGATTGCTGCAAGACAAGATGTGAAGCGCATGATACTGTGTCCCAGTTCCTTTTATGTGAAATTTTTTATTGACTTCTATGAATATATGTATCAGGTGTTTTCCATCCTGTTCCTTCCTCAGCCTTCAACTTTTTAAGTATCATCATTTCCTACTCACTTTGCTAATATTTTGCTAAAGGTTTGCCCTGAACGTTTTTAGGAAAGTCATGTGTTCCAAACTTGTATACATCTTACTAGAGCATTTGAAGTGAATTTCTCCCTCAGAAAGTAACTAGTTGTTGCAAAGCTTTGATGTGCACATCCACTGAAGTTGAAGTAAGGAAGATGTTTCTTCTTCACATGAGGACTGAAGGGTGCTAGGCTGCCTTCCAAGGCGCAGCTCTGGGGAGCAGTATGCAGTGTGTGTGTGTGTGTGTGTGTGTGTGTGTGCACTTTGTGTGTGCTTATGCAGATGACTGATTCAATCCTACATATTTGAGTAATTCAATCTGTAACTTTTTATCTTTGAAAAGCACCTTTAAAATTCATTTGTTCTTTCCTTTTGTTCTCTATCTTTTTTCATTGTCCTCTAAATTCATGTAAAAAATAAAATGCAGGTATAAAACAACTTTTACTCACTACACTTTACCATTTCTTCATCTTGTTTACTGATATAAATTCCTTATTTTAATAGCAAATGTGAAATTAGAGTATTAACATAGGGTTTATATTCTTTCAGTTATCAGGATAGTAACTGTGTCTAAAGTCCATAGAATAAATTTTTATGTTATGTTCTAAATATATTGTTATTGGATTTTTATAATACCTATATTAAATAGTGAAACATGGATGTTTCTCTGGTATAGTAGTTTAAAGTTGGTGGCTTTAAACCATTTTTTCTGCATGATGAAAATGGTAAGTATTGGTTTTATTGAAAATTTATAAATGTTCTCTGCTCCAAACCAGTTACTGATAAACAACTGTGGGAGGATTCCTACTAAAAATAGCGATAATCTTTTTTTGTGAAAGAAGTAGGGGTGGCATTCAGGTGCTAGTTTAAGTGCTCTTTTTGTTTTGTTTTGTTTTGTTTTGTTTTTATTAATAGAAACTATGTTTCAGTTGTGAGAGGGAAACAGCTCTGGTCAGACCACACCTCTCCATTCCAGCTCCACTTCTTGGATTACACTTTAGTGAGAGAGAAGAGAGCAGAGCCAGTCAGAAGCTGAGCAATCAGCAAAGGAAGGACGGGAAACCCTTGTCTGCAAGGTGGATGGGAAAGCTGAGCCTGTTTTCCAGGTAGGGACACAGGGCCCTTGAAGTCTGACTGGACCCCTTTGGACACTAGGCTGAGCAGATTCTGCTCTCCTGTGAGTGCACAAAGTGAAAAGACTTTGAGGGGATTAAGTTGCTAATCCTACAGGGACTTTTAATCTGAAAGGGCTCCTCAGGCAGATGTGTGGATCTAGAAAGGCCTTTGAAGTCCCAGAGACTTTGGCCATTCCACCACTTCAGGAGATCGTCAAACGGTATCTACAAGGCTGGCCAGGGACAGAGCTCAGCAGCACAGAGGCTCACAGTCCCAAGGGTGCACACACAGCGTGTACATAGCAGGACTGCTTGCATTACCGAACTGGTGATGAACTTTGGGTGTTCACAGAAACCTCTCTAAACTTGATGAGAAAGCCTGGGCTGAGAATGGCAGTGAGGCCACTGAAGTGATGCAAAGGACAATGGGCCCTAGGAACAGGAGGACCTGAGGGGGAGAACAAGCCCAGAAGTTACCTTGGGAACCCAGCAGGGTAGGAGTGGGAGGACGCAAAGCCTCTCAGGTTGGGTTAGCTCCCCTCAGTGTGGGCTGGTCCTCAGCACTGCCAGATTCCTCCCTAGAATATTTCTGATTGCTACGTTGTCTCAGATTTTGCTCCTTTATACACAATGCCTCCATTTATTTAGGAGTCAGTTTTTCAAAAATGGCTTAAATAGCTTCCAATGCTTTGTGCTATGCTAAATAACCACACTAAAGGAAAAGAGAAGAGTGGATGCTATGATAAAATCTAGAGCGAACAATTAAATTTTTAGGAATATTTATTCTTAATGTTTTGCAAAAGGGAATAATTAATTTTATGATCACTTTATAATGATAAAAGTGTCACTTTTTCCATTCATTTTTTTTATTCTCTTATTTCTGTCTAACGAATGTTCTACTACATTTCAGAAGTTATGGAATGTCCTATCAGAGAGATCCCTTTCTGTTCCATTTCCAACAGCTCAGCCAACTAACAGACAAATTATTGACTGGCTGCATTTTTCAGTATACAGTGTGTAGATATTTCTCCCATGACTTCTAATCCATAACAAATTACACCAAGGAGGATAATACTGATTCATAAAAGGAGGAGCACTATGCCTATTTTAGATACTATTACACAGTCAATTCTGGAAAATTTAACGGGAAAAATTATACCAAACTTATTTCACATACCTTTGGAGCGAAGTAGAAGTACTTTCTTGTGGCGAAATAATTTTCAGTTGAATCACATTGGATTGTTACACTCATCTTCATTTTGCAGTTGATTTGAAAACAAAGTTGAATATCTTCATGTTTCTAAACTTCTAACTTACGATGCTAAACTATGCATGTGTCAAGAGTGGAGAGTCACATAACACAGTAAATCCTCTACAGATTTCGACGTTTGTTTGTCTTATTACACATTTGCAGTGCATAATGATTATTCTCATGGGGAGGAGAAGTTGGTCCATGTACATAATGCATCTCAGTTCTTCCTACGCCCCATTCAACTCCCCACCTCCAACTTTTGCACTTCTTCCCTTTTACAAAGATCTCTCTATTTCCTCTCATCTATTTTATTTTGGTCTTCATTTATTCCATCAGTTTCTCATGTAAACAAAATCGAGATTTGTAAGTTTTCTGAATTATTTCCTTCAGTTGACATGGTCCCAAGGTTAACCAATTTCCCTAGTAAAGGACTCAAGTTTATCTTTCTGCAAAGGTGATAAAGTATTACTTCATTGTGCATAATACCACATTTTCTTTGTCCATTCATCCATAATGGACATGTAGGCCACTTCCTGGGTTGGGTTGTAGTAAGTTGTGATGCTACAAATATTAGTGTGCTTGCACACATGCAATATGATGTCTTTAAATCACCATTTTGCTTTTAGACTCAACTTTACAATATGAAGAATCAGACAATTCTGAGGGAGTTCTTGCTCTTAAGACTGACAGACAGCAGGGTGCTGCTGTGTCTGCAGGCCACCCTCTTCTCCCTGGTCTACTTGGTGGCCATGTTGGACAATCTGACCATCATCCTGCTCACAGTTCTTGATCGCCACCTCCACACCCCCATGTACTTTTTCCTCAGGCAATTGTCTTGCTTGGACCTGTGTTTCATCTCCACTACAGTCCCCAAATCCATTCTCAACTCTGTCATGTTCACTGACTCCATCTCTTTCTTGGGGTGTGCATGTCAGCTCTTCCTGGTGGTCCTGTTAGCAGGGTCAGAGGTGGGAATCCTGACTGCCATGTCCTATGATCGCTACATTGCCATCTGCCACCCTCTGCACTATGAGGTTGTCATGAGCAAAGAGTGCTGTGTCCAGTTGGTGGCTGTGTCCTGGCTCAGTTGGGTGGTGTTTGGGATCTTGGACTCAGCTGGGACATTCTCTCTGGAATTCTGTGGCTCCAACCGGATTCATCAGTTTTTCTGTGATGTCCCTTCCCTACTAAAGCTCAGCTGCTCTGAGGAACATGTCACTATCAATGTCAGTGTGGCCCTGGGTGCCCTCTATGCATTCACATGTTTGATTTGCATTGTGGTCTCCTATGTGTTTATTCTGTCTACTGTGTTGAAGATCCCATCCAGGCAGAGCCGGTCCAAAGCCTTCTCCACTTGCACGCCCCACCTGGTGGTTGTGGGTATGTTTCTACTATCAGGTTTTGTTGTTTATTTAAAGCCTTCCTCAAATGCTTCTCCTATTCTAGACTTGCTTTGCTCTGTGTTCTACTCTTTGATACCTCCCACCTTGAACCCCATTATCTACTGTCTGAGGAACAAGGACATTCAGTCTGCTCTGAGTAAAGTCCTAAGGAATGTGAAAAGAGGACTAACAGAAAGTTGACGACAGGATGAGCGACTGCACATTTCCTTCCTTGTGCCTCCCTTTGCTAGCCATTTGGATGATTCCTATTTTGAGATCAACAAACCATACAGTCTTTTAATGCTAATCTCCCGGTTTCAGTAGAAACTAAGCCATTTCCTGAGCTCCTTCACTGACAGCTTTTGTGTTACAGAATGTACGATGGCTTTTATATTGTACCTGTGATGATTTTTATTCTTATTCTCCTGTTCCTTATGCATGAGGATTGTGTGAAATTCTTTCTCCTCCTAAGAATTCAATGTTTCTGACTCCTCTGCATTTTGTTAAACTTTACTATAACTTTCTATCTTTAGCTTTCAGTGAAAATTATTTTAAATTTAATGTATGATTTAAACATAATTGCAGGGCCAGGAATATAGCTCAGCAACACAAATGCCTGTCTGAGAAGTTTAAGGTCCAGTGTTTGATTCTCAGAAACAAACAAAAAAAATTTAAATCATAAAAAAGCAATTGTGCAATTTTTAAATGTCTTTAAATTTATCACAAGCTTTACCTGTTGAATATATTTTGATGTACTCAATATAGTTATATATTTAATCGTTTGTATCTTTGTGATTGCTGAAATAAATTATGTTTCTGTGTAGACATTTTTTTCTTTACTGAAATCTGTGTGTATGTATTATGCACATTCCTGATGTCTTGTGATTATACATTGGAATTAATGAAAGTGTCAGGGGTTAGTGCTTTTCACACTGAAATAAATCCTACTTCTTCCAGGCTCTCAATATTACAAGGAATTCCAGTATCCTCAGTATGTAAAATTATATGCAGCTCTGGCAATAGCAAACAGTTCTGTCTCCCTGCCCAATCTGCTCACAGCTTCCATCAGAAGAGGGAGATTAATGCTTGCTGAGCACCGTTGCTCCACCACACACTGTAACATTTGCCAGTCCTCCCACAGGGCAGGAGGGAGCAGCACACTGTGCTGCTGGGTTAACTGAGGCCCGGGGAGGGAGCAGCGTGGCTTTGGGTACAGAGCCAGCAACATAAGAGATAGTAAATACTGTGGTCATTGGCAACACCTTCAGGAAGTGTCTTCCCATTGAACATCTTTGAAATTAGCTTCTATTGCCTGCCTCATGGACCCTTCTATTTGCACAAATGTACTCAAATTTCAATGTGTAGTTTAAATAGCATGTGGCTCTGAAGAAGCATCAAGCCCTAGTTTCACATCTTCCATCTCTAAATACATGAAAATGTCAAAGAATAGCTCATATATAACTTCCAATTTTTCCTTGCTATGCAAATTTAGTAACATTATTAAATGTTCCCTTGAAATCAGTGCCCTGCTGCATAAAGCTGATATAAATGATGCACTTGAGAGATGTCTCTCTCAGTATATGCAGATGACAAGTATGACAGTTATTCAGCTGTGTAACAGTCTGGCAATAGCACAGCTCTAAACTCCTGACATCTACAATAAGATGACCAAGAGTTCCCTGGTGACCTTAGTAGTTAGGACTAAACGCTTTCAAAAGATCAGAAAGTGGATAACCACAATGTGCAGTCAGGAGTACGGTTTTGGTACTGTGGTTTGCCTTTGAATTTTAGTATGGAATAAAAGCTCAATCATGTTGGGGAATAGAAATCTTTTGCATATAAATTAATTTTATATTCTAATTCAACACATCATTAATATTTCATGAAAAAGTATGAAGAGTTTTTTGTGTTTCAAAGAGATTTCAGATTATAGATTAGTATTTAAAAGTAAGTTGAGTGTTTTTAAAATTACTCCATTGTAAAAAAAAAAATTTAAAAATCACCTCATCCATAGCTTGATGCAGAGGAGTGTGAGACATGTTAATATGTCAGGTATGTGTGTTCAAAGGGAGGAACTGTGATTTTGTTTCCATATTTCCTATGATAAAAATAAATTGCAAACTAATAGGAACTAGTGCCCTATGGTAAATTTATGTGTATACAATATATTATATACATTTTAACTAATACAGATAGTATGAATAAGTCTGGGCATGTATACATAATTTGAAACAGTAAAAATATCTTTTGTGGCATTTGAACAGAGAATTTCCAGTAAAAGATTTAAAATCCAAATACATCAAAATATGAAAGAAATCTATGATTGCATTAAACCTGAGATAAAAATGGTCCTGGAGATTAAAACATGGAAAAAATAATCCAGCTGAGGATTTAGCTCAGCAACACTGTGCCTGCCGCACAAGAACAAGGTCCTGAGTTCGATTCCCAGTACAAAACAAACAAACAAAAAGCAAAGCCAGGGAAAAAATTCTCTACCAATTTTAATTTCACTCTAAATAGTTTACTTCAAGACAGTAATTTTTATTAAAAGAAAATATTAAGAAATATTACAACCAAATTTTTAAAATGTATCAGTAAGTATAGTAGTTGTCATAAGTAAAACAACAGCTCTGAAGAATGGCAGCCATCAACTCTTTAGCACATGTGATTTTATGGTTTATCTAAGGTCCCACCTAAAGCAATGGAAAAAAAAAACAGGATTGCAGAGTATCAGAAAGGTGGTAATATCGAGGTAAATCCAACACCAGCATTAAGGCTTCTCATTTTACTCCATGACTATGATTTGATTTTCTCCATCATGTTGAAAGGGTGTGTCAGCCTGGCATCTGTTTTTGCTTCCAGTACTCAGGGAAAACCAGAGAACTGAGCCAGGTTTGAGGAACCCTAGGTATTTCACGGTCCACTGTTTCACTGAGTTAGCTGCCTTCAGGGATCTCACCCAAGATAGTTTTAGAGATGTGGTGAGAGTCTCAGTGATACACTGTCAAGGTACTCTCAATTCCTCAGGAACCTCCAGTCCAGAACATTTTATTACTTTTCCAGCCTTGGAATAAGTGTGGATACAAGAGAGCAATTTAACCAGTAGTCTTCTCCATCCTAAACTACTCAGTTTTCTCTTCCAGGTCAGTAGCATCCAGGATCCTGATGTGCTCTCCATTGTAAAGGCACCTGTGACTGTGCTGATGTACAAGGCAACACCTTCTTGTGATGTCTTTCCTCATGTAACTCACAGCATTCAAACATTTTCTAAAGCATTTTGGGAACAGTGACCAGTCTTGCAGTATTTTCAAGAAGGAGATATGAATTATATCACTATAGATTTGAAAAAATAAAACAGCAAGTCATTTAGCTCATACTCACTTGGCAGAGAAAAATTACTGGGATCATAAACAACCAGATAATTTACAGAGGTCTGCTCAAATGCACAACTTTTCTTAATACACATTAAAATTTCATCTAATTATCTTGGTGTCAAGTATTTTTTATCAAAAAATTTCTTAGTCACAATTGAAAAGGTCAGTTGAACCTGTCTCCTAAAGCAGAACTAATCTCTCTATTCCGCTGATTGTAAATAATCGGGTTTATGAATGTGGAACCCAGTGTACAGAACATGGGTGTTAGAAGATTTTTCAGAGATCCTTTATTTGCAATGGGATCTAGAGCACCAGCCAACTCAGAAATTAAAAACAGAAGAATGGCCAACTGTGGAGTAAAGGTCCATAGAGCTTTGGGATGGGCTTCTGCAAAGTGAATCTTAAACATTGTTGAGAATATATTCATATGTCATAAACAAAAAGATGAAACTTACACATATGACACAAACACTATAAGGAAAACAGACTCAGCAGGCTGAACATCTGGATAGTATCCTCAGAATTTGAGATACATCAAAGAAATATTGATGGATCACATTGGACTTTGAGAAAGGAAGCCTGAACAGGGTCACTGTGTGGATAGCAGACTAGACCAAAACACTGGCCCATGAGACCCCACTGCCTATGTACACACACTGAGGGTGAAGATGAGCCCATAATGCAGAGGGTGAGAAATGCCCACAGAGCAGTCATAGGACATGACTGCCAGGAGAGTAAGCTCTGCAAATGCAAAGAAA
>RJWM01046478.1:0-12312 GCA_004363535.1 Dasyprocta punctata
TACAGGAAAAGAATGTTTTGGAACCTCCAGAAGGAACCAGCCTTGCTAATACCTTCGCATTAGCCTCTTGTACTGTAAAAAAATAAGTCTGTATTGTTTTAGCCACTAAATTTTTGGTACCTTGTTTTAGCAGCTATAGGAAGATAATACATATTAAAATTATGTAATGATAAAACTAATAAGTATGCATTGTTTATATAATAAAATATCTTCATAAGCATGATAATATATATTATGAGTAGACTACTTCACAGCTTTTTTAGTTCTTTTCTATTATCTCATTTTATTCTCAATACAATTCTATAAAGTAGAGAAGATATAATTATACCTCTTTTGTTTATAAAATAATTAACCTTCAGGAACCTCACGTGACTTTCAGTTTTTTGACTCCTTGCCTCATGCTTTTCCCTCTATTCAGTCTTGTTTCTTTGGGAAGATACTAGAAAAAAATATATAATGAGGTATATATGTAATGCATATTTAATAATCTCTATAGATTACATTTATTTAGAGGCAGGAAGTTGTTCCCTAGAACTAATAATAAAGAAAAATCATTATTAAAAAAACTCTTCTACTTCAAATCTGCGTTAGGTAGCAGTTTGTTGATTGATAGATGCCATATTCTCTCCACATAATAAACAATGGAGCAGAGTATTCACCTATTATAGTTTTTATCTAGATCCACCCCGCCCAAGCATCATGTACTGTAAGAAAATAAATTTGTGTTGTCTCAGCCACCAAATTTTTGGTACCTTGTTGTAGCAGCTATAGAAAACTATTACACAATTGGAGCTTTTCAAAATTGGCTGAATCTAGAGTATGTGATAGTTGGATTCAGGGTGTGTGGTATTGGATTAGTCCACTAAATTGGTTTAGCATAGATCTGGCTGTGAATAATGCAAGTCTCGCCCTGAGGGTGGGAGACACCAATCAATGGGCTTACAGCCTGGATGGAACATAAAAGAAGCGCGGAAAGGCAGGCTTGCTGCAGCTGCTCTGCCATCCCTCCCCTGCTTTCCCATGAACTGTTTCTCCCCTGAAGCGTCCCACTGCCATGCAAGAAGGCAAGGGACATTAGGTGGGAAAATCTTAGTAAACATCAGGAGTCAAAGTTCTCTGTTCAAAGGTAAAGCATACAGCAGCAAGTCTAAACTGTAACTCTGCAAATACTACCAACCTGAAAACTGCAAGCCTCTATTAAGAATGTTAAGTTTCCCAAAGGTAGCTAGAGCAGAATGAGTAAGGTGAGAAGCTTTTAGAGGTGGATTTTGCCTCAAGTGTGTTCCTGCAAAAGAACAATTCCATACTTCTTAAAAAAGAAAAGAAAAGAAAGGAAAAGAAAAGAAAAAGAAAAGAAAAGAGAAAAGGAAGGAAAAAAGAAAAGGAAAGAAAATGGTATGGGGCAACTCTGGAGAGAAGCTTTTGAATATATAGGATGGAAAAGCCTTTATGTTTTGAAAGTAAATACCCTCAATGGAAATCCATTTTAATTATGTTGCATTATCATCTAGAGCTCATATTTTCTTCTAGAATTTTTCATGAAATCAAATGTACCATGCTATGTCACAAAGAAAATCACAAGAAAGTTGATCTCATTTGATAGAACATTATAGATAAGCTTAGTGTATCTGAGTAGTCAAGTAAAAGATACTGCAGAAATTATAAAATCCTTAGAAAAAAACCAAAATCTTAGATTATGGAATTTTGAGTGACAAATTTTAAGGAAAAATACTTCTTTTTTTTTTTTTTAAAGACAACACGGCATGAAATTTATTTTAGAGGGCAAAAAGGCCATCTGTAGGGAGCAAAGAGAAGTGGTCTTTTTAAAATAGGCTTTGAAAGAAGGCAAGGGACATTAGGTGGGAAAATCTTAGTAAACATGAGGAGTCAAAGTTCTCTGAATGTTTTGTGCCTCAGTGGACAGTCCCTGAGGCATCTTGTGTAGATACTCGGGTATCTTCAGATGTCCAAGTATTTGGAAGATCCATGCCCCATTTTGTCTCTTTTACATCATCCTGAGTTTGCAGGGGGTGCTGGTGCTGAGCTGAGAACAATGATTCTGCTGGCAGACAGGTTGGGTATTGGAAGAATCATGTCCAAATCGAGCTTTACACCCTTCCTTTTAGGCACCTGGTTCACAGCTTTGCACTGGGGACAGCAGTTGGGCCAACCAACAATGATATCCATGGTCTGCATCTGGTGCTCGGGACTGATGTGATCCCTGTCACCATATGGTTATGTGAGAAACAGGGAGGCAGGCGGGCTTGCTTCTGGTTGCTGCCCCTTGGCCCAACATGGAGGGTTCTCACAAGGCACATAGTTCTCTCCGTGGGTTCCGCGCGGTCGCACAAACTCACCAGGGAGGCAGGCGGGCTTGCTTCTGGTTGCTGCCTCTCGGCCCAACATCCTAACTTTGACTTTACTTATCTTGTAATAAAAGCATTTTTCCACCTGTGGAACTGGGGATTGAACCCAGAGCCTTTGCACTGAGTAACAATCAAAAAATACTTCTTAACATCCACTTTATTTCATAATCTTGCTTTGGTTTATTGAACAACAACAAAAAAATCAAATCTATGTGGGAAACAGCTGCAACAACAGGTAATATTTTTTTCCTCAGGATCCTCTTCATTTAAAAGGTAGCAGAATATTGTATAGATTTCTTTCTCCATGATTCAATCATGAGCAACCTCTAATTACTGCTCACATCCTCTTCCTGGAGAAATGTGTAGAATGAATAGTTCCTCAGACCATTTAGAACTTCAATTTTGGTGAGTAATATTTTTTGAAATGTATCTAGAAGTGTTATTTGCACTAGTGTTTTTTTCATGTATCATTTATTTTGATGACATTTGTTTCAGATATTAGCTTAAAATGTCAAGACTGTCAATATTTTTGTTTGTCAAGTGGAATTTTACATCCATTCACTAATAGGTTTTGCTGATATATGCCTTTTAACAATGCACCTCATCGCTTGTCAAATACACCCTTTCAGTTTACTAAAAAGTAAAAAAAAAAAAAAAAGCTCCAAACACGCTGTCTTATTCTACAAACATACTAGAGAAATATGCTGCAGATACTAACCAAATGAATTGTTCTCATCTGCAAAAATAATGAGTTTGTGTCATCTGACATATTTAAGCCTCTGCCTTGATTCTACATTGTTACAACTATTTGTGAAAAAGTCTGATATTTAATCAGAGTTTTAAAACATTTGACAATTGCATGACATTTCTAAAAATCTATTCTGAAGGACACTGGCTTCTCTAATTTCCTTGCAACATGTAATGCTGACTTCAACACGTTTTGGCAACAGACCCATGCTTGCCGTCTTGGCAGTTGTTGACCTCAGTGCTTTCACACTGCCAGTACAGATGTCACTGCATTTTTGCCAACATTTTTTATGGTTTGCTAAACATAGACCTAAACAACAGCAAAGAATCCTTATGTTGTCTATCCTCACATTCGCTTGCATGGCGTAGTACAAATAACACAAGTGGAAATCAGAAACACATGCCCTTTCATTCACTTGAGCTATAAATATGCCAGTTATCCCAGGCTATAAACGCAAGTGGACGAAGGATATAAATATTTAATATAAAAATTGTATGCCAACCCCACATTTAGTGGGTGAAAATAATTGTTGAGTGCTTCTTCATATCCCTCTAGGGTATCAGAGTTCCCAGTGAGCTTGTGAGATATTAGGTGTCAGTACTGCCACCTTTGAACTTCGCTAGTGACTGCTGAAATACTCTCCCTTTTTCTGGTAGTGAATCCTGCTGCCTCTGTGGCTGCTATCTGGGAGCACATAGTAATCTGCATGTGACAGCTGCGATGAGCCCCACCAATGCGGAGTTCCCAGAAGCTGCCCATTTTCTTCTCAGGTGGCTCCCATCATTTCTGGAGCTTGGGGAAGGTCTTAGGGCTCAGGAAAGCTCTCTCCATTTATTCTCTTCTTCCATCATTTGTTTCTTACTCCTTATTCTTTATTTTTTCTTCTTCACTGAGACAATTTTTAAAAATCGGAACAGAAATTCTGTTTTTCCTGCCTGCTATTTAAGGCAGAAAAAAAAAATCAAATCTTTTAAGTTCTCCTGGTACAATTTCAGTAGTTATTCAGTGATTATATTCTAAAGTCATCCAATCTTTTCTGCATGTTTAGAAGGTAGCAAAAGGACCAATTCCTGTGCTTATGGGGCTGATACATATATTTGTACTGCGAATTGATCTCGGGACCTTGCACTTGCCAGGCAGGCACTGTGCTGCTGAACTATATCCCTGACCGGGGCTGGTATTTTTATGGAAGAAGTAGAAAATAAACAACCATTATGAAGTTGATTGAAATATACAGAGAATGTTTGATTTTTTAAGAAGTTACTACAGTAAAAGACATATTGGCATTAATGCTCCTCAAAATACCCTCTCGCTTCAAACACGCTTGTCCCGTCGTTCTTGTCACTGTCTGAGGCAGCTCTGTAATCTTCCTCGCTGAGTGTCTCCTGTTGTGCTGTTATGGCTGCCTCTATGCCAGCCAGAATAATTTAAACATGCTTGCTTCAGCAGCACATATACAGAGTAGATTCAAAGCATTTACCTTTAAATCAGTTTGACATCAGAGAAGAACCAGAAATTATGTAGTACCAGATCTAGTGAATAAAAGTGGAGGAAGACACACTGTAATGGTTTGGATAGCAAATGTTATTGATCAACAAGGGATGATCATAAAACAGCATGAATATTTAAATTAAAAATATTATTATGGTAAAAGGCAAACTGCCATTAATGCCTCTCAAAATAGTAAAAATAGTCACCCTTTCTTCAAACTCATTTTTTCTATCACTCTTGGTAATATGTCTTTTACTGTTATATTGTCTTCATTTTTACATTCATTATACCTTTGGATAAAATGTGAATCATAGTTTTTATTAATGCTTTTTGTGATGAAAACAAAAATAATAAATGGGTGAGTGATGGTAAACTTTCTGAAAGTAAAATTTGAAGAAATGCCTAAATAAAATAATGAATTGGGAAAGAAAAATCAGTTAAGTCTAATAGTCTTGAAGTAAGCTAAAGTTGGCTAATTTTAGAACTAGCAAGGTGGACTGTGTGATTGAAACAAAGGGAAGAGGAAGATGGTAAAATACAAATCTGAACACAGAGCCTTTTGTCTTTCTGTACATTGTCTCACTTCCAAAGTCAGTGCAAGACTAACCGTAGGAAAAGAGAAGAATAATCAGAAATGAAAACAAAAAGGAAAGGAATCAAAACTATTATCTCAAACGTTTTTCTAGCCCAACAAAGCTTCCACAGAACTTCAAATTTTGTGCAAATACATGCAAGCTAGTCTTTCTTGAAATTACTCATACTTTGGACTATCTGACAGTGGCACTGGTTGTATTTTCCTCTCAGTTATCCCACATCTCATATTTGTAGCAATGTTAATTTTCAGCATTTTTCTAGTTGTATCTGCCTATCTTTCAAATATGATGAATTTAAATGACCTTAGTTATTATTTACACTATTTTAGGAATACAAAGCCTCTTGTAATAAACCTAAAGGAAGTTGATGTTCCAGTTATTTATCTTCCTCATCCTATTCTTAAAAGTGATGTATAAACTATGTACGAAAGGACGATACTTTCTTGTCTTTTAGTAAATGCACATGATCATTTGAAGTCATTCCTTTAGTTCACATGCTGTTTTCAGTGTGGTTGGTATTGGTTGAAGAACTAGCCCATGAAAGTAGAGTAAAACTTCTCCTTTGACCTTAAGCCTGCTGAAATATATCTGAACAATGACTGGTTTATTTTTAAGTTTTTTGCTAATTTTTGGTGATAGAGTTTTACTTTTCAGAGTAATTATTTTCAACTCCATTGAAAATAAATTTTGTGAGAATAAGTTATACAGAATGCTTATTAAAAACATAAACTTCAGGTACTCTAAAAATAGAAAAACCTCCCAAACCAATTATAATGACTAATTTAGCAATATAAAGACTTAGTAATTACCGGATTATTTGTACTGTACAGCTCTCCTGAATATGTATAAAGCTTGCTGAGGTGCTTACTAGCCCCACTGCATTGCTACCATGAAGAGTTCTCAAGGAATGATACTTGAGGAGATAAATACGTTTAACCTGATTTATAAATTATACAATGCATGCATGCATGGAAACACTACGTGGTAAGTTTCTTATTGTCTTTATCAGAAACAAATTTAAGTTTAAAGAAACAAATATACATAAAAAGAATGACGTATGCAAATCTTAAGATTTCCTACTACATGGTATACATAAAATTAATTATATACCCAGAAATGTCCAGATAATTTTACCAGTGTTATACAAAATAATTTAAAACATCTATTATCATCCATATTATAAATAAGCATGCATTATCGTGATAATGATACTATTTTTACTATTTCAGTAGATTTAGTCTAATTTTTTTTTATTTTTTTTATTTTTAGCTAGTCATTTTTGTTGTTGCTTGACTTTCCTGAAATGCAGTTATTTCAATTGACTGAAATTTTGGTGTTTGGTGTTTGTCCTAAGCCAGTAATTCTACTATTTAAAAAATAATTAGTATTTTTAAAATGCAGTATAATTGTATGTTTTTAAGGAAATTCTAAAATACAGTTCTCAATTGCATCTAAATTCAACAATGAAAACATATTGTCTCTTGATACCTACTGAAAAAGTGGACATTTTCTGAAAGCTCTACTTGGTGTACATTCAACAGCACAGCTTTTACTTCTCATATGCACTTGTCTATACTATATTAAAGCAAAGATGGTATCTTTAAAATAATTTCAATTGAAATTAAAAAATTAGCACTAGTCACTAATGTGTTGGGTGCATATGCATCTGAGTAGTAATTCATAAAATTATAAAACTTTAAAATTGGGGCTGGGGATTTAGCTCAGTGGCATTAGTGCCTACCTGGCAGGTGCAAGGTTATGAGTTCAATTTCTGGTACAAAAAAAACCCCTTTAAAATACATATTTTACAACGCAAAACATTCACTTGTAGCATATTTTAAGCACAATCAAAAGTTTGTTTTTTCAATCACAATTATCTCAGTAAAATAAAGAACAGAATCTAGTCTATACTTCTTTAAAATTTGATCAAACTTGTGAACAAATTTTTTAAAATGAATGGACTGAGTGAAAGAGAACATTTATGAACTCTAAATTTTTCAGACATCAAACAAATTCCAACAAGCTCAGTGCAGATTCAGGCCCAAAGGCACCATAAAAATGCTTGGCAGCACAAGGAAGAAAAGAAAGAGATGAGAAAGTATGAACCTGTCTACCTTATGTGAACGCATAGTAGCCCTTACACAGGAAACTACATATAATTATGACCTCCATACCTCAAGAGATCTGCAAAAGTTAAGGGAAGAATATTTTTAAGTAAGTAGAACAGCTTTGGAAAAATAATACAAGATCGACTGCTTTATATTTTAATGGCAGATTAAGGTGAACAGAGATCTGAGTCTTCTTTTCATTCCCTTTCTGATCTAGCTGTAGTTATGCTTTCCTATTGCTTTGCTGCAATAACAACACCCACAATTTAAAGGAGGACAGGATTAATTTAGCTCATGATTTCAGGGCATTCAGTCCATGGCTGGCTGGGTCTAAGACCAAAACATCATGGCAGAAGGGCATGGTAGTGTGAAGCTGCTCATTTCATAGCAGCGAGTAATCAGAGCAGAGGAGCAATGCCAGACAGGGAGAGGGTCAAGGACTATACACAGTACACAAAGTCATGCATCCATGACCCATGGCAGTGTGGTCTAGTGTGTTCTAATTCTCTGGCCATTTCTTAATCCATCAAGGTGATATACAGTATCATATTTAATGGTTACAAGTTCTGTTTCCAAACCACAAGTCTGATTTCACGCTTCTAGTGAAAAGATTTTGGGAAAAGGCCAATATTCTTTAGCATGAAATGTAAGATCCACTACAGTCAAGCTCCAGTATCATGTTTTAACGTACTTTCTGTCATATTTTTTCTCCTCTATAGTCAGTTCATTTTGAAATAGTCATTATTCTTCCAAGAACACAATGAAAATTTTGACTACATCATTCCCTCTAAAGGGAACACCTTCACTCTCTTTTCTACTACTATATCTGTAAGCATTTCAGTCAAATGATACTGTTAGGAAGCTAAGAATTCCTCCAGCTCCACCATTTCCACCTAATTGAACAACTTGACCTATTGTTAGAGCAATATTAATTCTTTGCTTTGTCCTTAATGATGTCCTACTTTTTCATAGCAATCATATTTCTTGTAAGAAGGCAAACAAATGAAAAACCCACCACTGCCCAGACTCACTCATAAATAAGTCTTGCCCAGAACAGATCATCAGACGTTAGCGACAATCACCTACCAGCACTGCTGGAAACATGCATTTTCACTTCTTCTTTTGGGTGGTAAGGATGCTGGAAATAAAAGAATTAAAGGATCTGTATCTTTTTGTGGCAATTTGAGATGCTGTATTTTCAGATTTCTTGTTACATGCAGCAGATGAATCTTCTAGGCTGTTTAAATATTTTCCTGGCTTATTTCATGGTTTTCAGCATTACAATTATTTGCTGAAATTTGAATCATGTTCACTGCAGTATATATTCATAAAACACTTATTCATCTTTTGTTTCCATCAAAAAATAACATCTAGCACAAAATCAGGTGAACATTTACTAGTAGTGGCAGAGTAATTAGTATTAGTGACAGCTTCATTGTGTCAAAATATCTCGAATAAGGATAAAAAAGCTGGCAGATATTTTAATTAATTTATTAGACCATGGATTAATAACAAATGGTTTGTAGAGAATTGTCACAAAGGGCAGAATATCCTATTTTTGTAATATCATAAGACAAGTTCACCATAAAATCCCTTTGAACCATAATAAGTCTTACAATATGAAAGAGGCTATAACTTTTAATTTGCTTAATATGAAATCATTTTCTTTTAATTACAAAAAAGGAGGGTAGGGATGTATATGTTTAAGCATTTCCAAGCGGCAATCTGTCACAGGTACAGGGAGAATGAGAAGACAGACAGGACTTTTAATGTTGTCCAGTAGTAATGAGACCAATGACACCCCAAAGTGTCAGTGGAGGTCACCTGAGAAGTGGTAAAGAAGCATTCCTATGCTTCTCAGCAAGGGAGGTACTGGTAGATATTCAATGAGGGTATGCTAATCTCTCCTTCTACCATGGCCAAACCCTTGAAAACCTAATCATATACTTTAAAATAATCTATGTATCAAAGAAGTACTCTTAAAGAAATAAACATATTTCATTGATTAGAAGGTAAATAAAAATATAGTAGGTATCTAAATTTGTGGAAGACAGTCACAGTGATATTGAAATTTACAGCAGTAAATTCATAGATGAAAAAAAGTCTCAAATCATCACCACAAGAAAATATAAGATAAGAAAATACAAAGTAAGTTGAAAGTAGGAAATATGATAGAAGAGAAATTAACACAATTATAAATAGTAAAAGAAACTTAATGAAAAAGCATCGTACTTCTTCAATATAACCGATTAAATGGAAAAATCTTTAGCAAGTCTGAAAACTAAAAGCAAAAACATAAATGCACAGCATAAAATAAAATAGACCCTGATAGTATCAAAATAATTATAAAACAATACTATAGGTAAAGTATGAACAATTGTTACAACCTAGAAGAAACAGGCCAGTTTCTCAAAAAAGTAAACTATTAAAACTCATCCAGTATCAAACAGATGATTTAAATAGCCCTATAACTCTTAAGGAATTTGTATTTGAAATTGAGATCTCTCCTGGGAAATATCACCAGATCCAGATAGTTCAGTTGGAGAATTCAATACAGTATTTAAAGAATGACTAACACCAATTCTATATAGTATCTTCCAGAAAATGGAAGACGAAGGTACATTACCTGATTTATCTTGAAGCTTGAATTGCCTTGATACCAAAGCAAGAGTATATTATAAAACAGAAAATCCTAGTGCAGTAGGTATCTTAACTATCAGTATAAAAATTCCTAACAAGATAGTAAGTAGAAATCTATCTATATGAGAATTACATATCTTTTTTTTTTTTTTTTTGCGGCACTGCGGATTGAACTCACAGCCTCGCGCCTGCCAGACAGGCACTTAAGCCGCTGAGCCAAACTCCCGGCCCTAGTTTTTTTGAGGCAGGGTCGCACTATGTAGCTCAGGCCAGCCTTGTGCTCACGTTGTAGCCCATGCTGGCCTCGAACTCACAAGGCTCCGCCTACCTCAGCCTCCCGAGTGCTGGGATTAAAGGCGTGAGCCACCACGCCCGGCTACATATCATTATTAAATAAGGTTTACTTCATGAATGCAAGGTTGATGCTATAATTGCATATCAATAAACAGAGCCTATAATTTTAACAGACTGGAGAAGAAAAATCATATAATCATATCAGTGCAGTAAAAACATTTGACAAATTCTACACATTCATAATGAAACTTTCAGAAAAATAAGAAGGGACTTTTTTCATTCAACAAAAGCATCAATATAAAAACTTAAAATTGATATTCCACTCAGTGGTTAAAGACTAAATATCTTC
The DNA here is from genome assembly GCA_004363535.1 of Dasyprocta punctata. Lineage (NCBI taxonomy): Eukaryota > Metazoa > Chordata > Mammalia > Rodentia > Dasyproctidae > Dasyprocta > Dasyprocta punctata. The sequence goes on from RJWM01046478.1 coordinate 10,590, forward strand.
CCATAAGGGTGAGAACCTGGCCAAAATGTTCTTACTGTTGAACTAGACAGAATAGTAAGGCAAAAACAAACAAACAAACAAAATCTGTCTCTATCTGATATGATTGATTATGTAAAGAATATCACAAGATCTTCCAGTAAACACCTAGATCTAATAAGGTAACAGGGCAGAAGATAGACATAAAGAATTCAATTTTATTTCTAAATATTTTCATGGATACATTGATTACATTAACGATAAAATAAAACTCAAAAGTACTGTAAAACAAAGAAAAAAAGAGAAAGGTGAAGTAAAGAAAAAATACTTTGAGGTGAATATAACAAAACATTCATGGGAATTATATTCTTAAAATTACTAAGTTCTGAAGAAAAAATCAAGATGAACTAAAGAAACTGATACATGATCTTTTCATGAACTGGATCACTGAATATAGTAAAGATGCCCATGGTCTTAAATTGATATATACACACAATGTATTTTATATCAAAGTTCAAGCAATAATTTTTCATAGATACAGAAGAAATTATTCTAGAAATACTCAGTGTCAAATTAATTAGAATAGCTAAAATAAACTTATACAAGAATAAAGTGGGAGGAATCAGTTTATCCTATTTCATGACTTAAAAAGTTATGGACATCAAGATTGTGTTTATTGTCAGACAGATATGTATACATCAATGTAACACAACAAAGAATACAGGAGCAGACCCAAACATATATGGCTGACTGATTTTGGCAAAGGTGCAAAAGGAATCATTGAGAGAATGATAGCCTTAAATAAATGTTGCTAGCACAATCAGACGTTTGTAAGTGGAAGGAACATCACAGTTGGAAAGAATACTATTTCAAGTGACAAATAAATTTAAACATAAAACTATAACAGTTTTAGAAAAACATAGCAGAAAATCTCGGAATCTAGGGTTTGGAGAAGAGTGCATAGCATTGGAAGAAAGCTAAATGCATTAAAAACATTAAATTGTACCTCATCCAAACAAAACAAATTGTGTGCTCTGTAAAGGACATTATCTAGAGGATGAAGAAAAGGAAAGAAAATATTGTAACCACTTGTGCAAGTTCTAGATTTGGATTTAGAATTTATAAAGAACTGAGTGGACACAACATTATGTATTGAGTGATTCAACTAGAAAATTGATAAGACAGAAAGAAATATTTCACCAATGAGAATATACAACTGATAAATAAGCATATAAAGAGCTGTTCAACACCATTAGGTATCGAGCAAATACAAATGAAAACCACACTCATATCACTATACACCTATCAGAATGATTTATGAAATTAAAAAAAACAACAATAAATGCTGACTCATGCAAACATTGCCAGTGACTAAAAATGAAATCATTTCTTTGAAAAAAACATACAATACCATATGACCCAGCATCTCCTGGGCATTTGTTTAAAAAAAAATGAGAATGCATGTTCTTGCAGCAACCTGAAAAAAATGTTCATAGCATTTTTATTTATGGTAGTCCCAAACTGGATACTAACCACATGTCCCTTGGTGAATGTGGCATATTTATGGGATGGAACATGTCTCAACAATAAGGAGGAAAATATTGCTGTAAGTAACAGCTATATTAATCTTCATTAAATAGTTGAATGATGAAAGGTATTCACAAAATAATACATGGTTGAATTGCAAAATTATAAAATCATAAAACTGAGTTGTTATTGACTGTGATTATGGGAAGCATGAGGGTTG
>RJWM01046479.1:0-12334 GCA_004363535.1 Dasyprocta punctata
ATTGGCTTTGTTCTGTTTTGTTTTGTTGGATTTTACTACCTTTAAAATAAAAAAAAACTAATAAAAATGGGTGAAAAATTTGAACAGGTACGTCACCACCACAGATCTATGAATAGCAAGTGAGCACATGAAAAGATGATTATTAATCATTAGAGAAATGCAAATTAATATTGCAGTGAGTTATTACTATCACTAACATTTAAAGGGTTGATAATTCTTGATGAAGATGTGGAGCAATATGAACTCTCATACACTGCTGCTGAGATTGCTAAATGGTAGTCACTTTGGAAAGCAGTTTATCAGATTCTTAAGATGTTAAATATACTTTCAGCGCTTCACCCAGAAATCCCACTCTTAGGATTGTACCCAAGAGAATTGAAAACAAAGGTCCCCTCAAAGATTTATGTTTGAATGTTCATAGTGGCTTTATTACTATTGGCTCTAAATTGAAAACAAATCAGTTGACCACAGACAGGTAAATGAATAAATGCATGCAGTTCATATGCACACACACATGGAATACTATACAACAACGAAAAAGAATGAACTACTGGTACAAGAAACAAAGTGAAAACTCTCAAAATCTTATGTTAAGTGAAAGTCCAGAAACAATAAAAAAGGATGAAATCATATCATTTACAGGGAAATGCTTACAAATGGAGATCATCGTGTTAAGCAAAATAAGCCAGACTCACAAAGTTAAATACCATATTTTTGTTACATGAGCAACCTAAAAAATAAAATAAAAAATGACAGGAAACTAGAGGGTAAACTTTTAGAGATGAATAAGAGGGTGAGAGGGGGAGAAAAAGAAAAGGGAAGTCATAAGGATGAAAATAATCAAAATGCTACCATGCGCATACCTGTATCCTAAATAAATCTCATTATTCTGTATTAGAAATATGCACTGGTAAAACTCTTTATTATGCACTAACACAACTCTTTATCTAGTAAAGCACCCTTTGAAGAAGAAAATCTTACTGATTTGATAAATAAAAGAAGTTTTATGATTAAACAAGAAAAAAAAGCCAAGCACAAAAGAATACATCTTTAATTATTTTATTGCTGTGATTTTCTGCAAAAGCCAAACTATAGGGGAAAAATCCCCGATCGATGGTTGCCAGGGAGAGACAGGATGAAGACCAATTGCGAACAGACACAAAGAAACTTTTTTAGTGACAGAAATCTTTTGTATTGTGATTGTGGTGGTGAGCACATGTCTATATCTATTTGTCAAAACTCACTAAATGAGATGCTAAAATTTGGTGAAATTTGTTTCATACAAACTGTACTTCCTTTAAACTAATTAAAACAATGAAGGCTCTCTGTGCCTGATGTGGCTGCTGAGATTGGAGGGCAGGTCTGAGTGACCTTCCAGGTACAATCTTGAACTATGGCAGCTCTTGTACCACTGTGGATCTCCGTGAGCCACTGCTGGAGAAGGCGGCCCAGGGGAACATGAGCAGGTCTGCGGGGGTGGTGTGTCTCTGCACGCAGAGGACAGCTGGGGTGTCAGAGCTCCTCAGGGCAGCTGCATCGTGGTGGAGAGCCTGCGTGCTTACAGAAAGCAGCAATTCTGTGCTTGTGAAACCACACGTCAATGAGACCGAGGAGTGGCAAGTACAACTGGGACACCAGAGGCAACTCTGTCAGCAGCTCTCTAGCTTTGCCAGTGCCAGTTTTGGTGTGCTCCTGCTGAACCGTTTGAGCTCGCAGGGGTGGGAGGCCACTGACACGGCCCCTCTTGAGTATGCTGTGGAAGAGATCAATGTCCCCAGTCACATGTAAAAACCTTGATTCCCACTGCCATAGGATGCGTCCTTGCTTGGAAGTAGACTCATTGCCGATGTAATTAACGAGGATGAGGGAGAACGCTGTATGAATACTGGAGTTGCGTGGTGACAACCCAAGGAACTTCCAAAAAGTAGGACAGAGGTCTGGAGCAGGTGCTTCCTCCCTAGGCCCTTCAGAGGAAGCGGTGCTGCAGTTGCCTTCGCCTCCGACTTCTGACCTCCAGAATTTCAAGGCAATGTATTTCTGTTGTTCTGGGCTTTCCAGCAGCCACAGCACACAGTACAACATAGTCTTGTTTTCTAGGGGTTTCATTCCCTTCTCCACAGGAACTCTACTTTGGCAACCCCTTGGCTCAGGAAGTGATCTGTGGCATAGCCCTTTGCATGGCTGCTTACTGGTTAGGTACCTAGGATTGCGAGGAAAGGCACCCCACAAGTCACAGGATATCTAGAGGAGTGTGTATGTGGGGTGATAGAAGCCCTCTTTTCCTATTTTAAGCAACACCAGGATGTGCAGACTCCACAGAAGACCTGAGATTTGACACTTCAGGGAGCACCCTGAGTTTGAAGGATGTGTCTCTGTGATAATTTCCAACAGTAGCGTGTAAATGACTTAACATCATAAAGCACTTAGAAATAGGCTGACACACAGAGGGTGCTGTATATGCATTATTTTTTGACCCATCTAAGAGATAGCTTCTTTTGAGTTCCAGCTTTCAGGTAATTGCTTTTTATTTACAAGCAGAATGCTGGTCCAGTTCTCATGTGCGATGCCTTCTCTTTAAGAAGTACCCTGTAATAATGTGAAGAAAAGAGAAAGTGGGAAGGGCCAGCTTGGATCTTTTTTTTTTTTTTAAATCAGAAACTGTATATGGCCAGCAGTAGAAGCTTAATAGATTTGTGAATACATCTACTAAAATTTAGTAAACATATGCAGGAAACTGTAGATGGATGGATGGATAGTTGGATGGGTGCATGGATGGAAGGCTGGCTGGATGGTGGAATGGAAGAATTTGCCATGACTCAAGTAAGGAAAGAAAGTAACAGGTGAACTGCATAAAAGGTATATGAATGTTTGGAAAGAGGAGATTTTGGAGTATCTAAGTGTATGTTTGTGTGTCCTTTGATCCTCCTCGAATAGACTACATGATGGATTGAGATTTTATACGTTTAATATTCCCTCCCAACTCAGTGTGCTTTACATCCAGATAAAAGGGGCCATAAATCTCTCCAGGCAGAATGTGTTTCAGCCCTGCCTTCCTACCTTCTCCCAGAGATCTTACTTGGAAATACAGCTGAACAGTCAGTGATGAATCATAGCGTCTGTGGAACAGTCCAGATAAGGAATAATTTACATTTTCATGTGATAATTCGCTACTCTTGTCATTTTCAAATTATTTAGAGCCACATTAATTTTATTGCCATATACTGCCATCTGTGCCCGAGTGACCGGATGGCAGGGATTTAAGTGGCAGGTTTGTTTGGCACTTCTGGCATGGGAAACGCTCCTTTCCGGTAACACCAGACTAATGGAGATGGAGCTGTTCTGCGGAGAACGTGCTCGTCACAACTCCCTGGAAAAGTTGCAGTTTCAAACCTACGTTGCTGTTTTTATTTTCCAGGTCTGTACATCAGTTGCTTAAAAATAAACTCAGCATAAATCACTGCATGCTGTCCCCCTACCTCACACTGCAGAGACTTCCCCACAGGTAACACTATCTCCTCTCGCAGGAACGGTGCCTGGGCTGGGGGAGGCTGGCAGCAGTGAACACCATATGGCTCTCCCGAAAGGGGTGTTTCTGGGAGAAGGGAACTCTTAGAGGAATTCTCCAGCTCTGCAGAAGAGCCAGTGTCTGGTGCTTGTCTGCAGATGTCTCAGTGGTCACAGCTACTTCAAAGTGGCTGGATTGGCCAAGGGGACCAATTTACCATTCAGCCAAGGGGAACTCTGGCAGAAGGGGGAGAATGTCAAATGCAACAGCATTAATCCTGATCTCTACATGGGGCTCTTCTGTGTCATACCTCCAGACAAGGAAATTTCACAGTCTGATGCAATCCCCTCTTCTCGGTGTCATCTAACCTTCACAATCCAGGAAGTTCTTAACACTCATCAGTAGTATTTCTTGCTACAGTGCAAATCCACTTTCTTATCCAGAAGCAGAGCATTCCTCAAACTCCCTGCATTTCTTAAACAAATTCTCAGAATGCTATCCAATAAGTTAATGAGCAGCCTTTTAAAAAATGAGAATAATTTCTGTTTCTCTATCCTAATTTACATTTGTCCATTTCCTGAGGTTCCATTCTATTAAATTTTAATTTGCTCCCCTCTCCAATTCTTTCAGAAGTCTTATGTCAGAGTTTTACTTCACATGCTCACGATCTCTTGGGCTTAATAGATTACACTTATGGGTAGGCTGGATGTGCTTTGTCCTCAAAATGATTTTTCGATTGCCCAACCAACTGTGTCTAAAATAAGGTACTGAGATTAGATGATGGGAAAGTCACAGTATAATTTTTTTATAGTTCTATTTATTTTTGTTACAGTATACTTCCATGCTCAGTATTCGGAAGCTGTGTGTGTGTTTTAAAATATTTGTTTTGTTGTAGTAAAAACATTTGATACGAGACCTGCTTTCCTAATATTTGAAATATTTTAAGTATACAGTCAGGTACAATGTTGTACAGAAGATCACTAAAGCTTATTTATATCACTTAACTCAAACATTTTGCCTGTTAATTAGTAATTCCCCACTTCTTCCCCATTGCCAGCCGCTGCCAACCACCATTCTGCTCTTGGATTCTATGAATTTGACTGTTTTAGATAATGCATGTAAGTGGAATTGCACAGTATTTAGCTTTGTGTGACTGGCTTTTTCACCTAGCATCTTGTCCTCGAGGTTTAACCATATTGCATGCTCTGGTCACATGTTGCAAAATTTCTTTCTTGTTAAGGGTTGAATAGTATTGTATTGTGTGTATGTAGTACAGTTTCTCTAGGGTTTCTTTTTTTTCTTTTTTTTTTTTTTTTTTTGAGACAGGATCTCACTTTGTAGTTCAGACTGGCTTTGAACTTGCTATGTAGCCAAGGCTAGTCTCCAGGAATTGTGGTGATACTCCTGACTCAGCTTCCCAAGTGTTTGGATTACAGGCGTACCACCATGACTGGCTCTACAGTTTCTCTATTCATTCACCTGTTGATGGGCATTTAGGTTGTTTCCACATTTTGGTTATTGTGAATAATACAATACAGTGGGTATTGGAATGTTAACACAACTTTGAGATTTTGATTTCAAATTTTTTAGGTAAGTACTCTGAAGTTGTGATTGCTGGATTATATTGTAGTGCTGTTCTTAATTATTTGAGGGACCTCCACACTGGTTTCCATAGTGCCTATATCATTTTGCTTTCCACCAACACTGTACAAGAATTCTAAATGTTTGACATCCTCACCAGCACTTACTGTCTTTTACTTTTTTGTTGGTTGTTTATTTGTTTGTCAGGAGCTATCCTGACAGGTGCAGACTGATAGCTCATTGTGGTTTTGATTTCACTTCCCAATACTAGTGACTTTGAGAATTCAAGTGTTTATTTAAGTCTTTAACCTATTTAAAAATCATATGATGAGGATTTTGTAGGAGTGCCTAATATATTTTGAAGATTAACGTATTACCAGACATCTGGTTGCCATTCTTCTAGGTTACCTTTTCACTAGTGTTAGGGTTTATACATTGCGTCAACTTGAGAAGTCTAGCAGCTTAATTAAGTAAGGCAGCAGCTCTATATCCTGGGGCATAGAGCATAAGCAGTTACCTGGCCATTGTGTCAATTTGAGAAGGTCAGAAGTTTACTGAATGACTCAGCAGGGAGCCGGGGGTCTTACTTGGTAAACATCCTCATCTTGTGCAAAGGAAGGCAAGGAGGTTTGTGAATGCTACACCCTCCCTGGGGTGGGGGAGGTGTCCTGTGTACTATATAAGGGAGGAGAAGAAGCTTGCTCTTGCCCCACCTTTTACTCTGGCTGCTTTTGCCCGGCTGCTGCCTTGAAGTGTTGTTCCTGTGCCATGCCACCCTGCCTTTGGAGCCAGCTGATTGTGGACTGAAACCTCCAAAAATGGTAAGCTAAATAAACCTTTCCTTTCCTAATTTTGGGTGTCAGGTGTTTCGTCTCAGCAACGAGGGAAAAGTAACCAAGACAACTAGTTTCTGTTCTTCTTAGGTGCCTTTCACTCTATTAATTACTGCATTTCTGGATCCTAACAGCTAACTATCTGAAAGAAACTTAGGAAACAATTCCACTTACAATAGCTCAAAAATGATAAAGTGCTGAGGAATAAACTGAAGAGGCAAAAGTCTTGTATGTTTAAAACTGAAACACTATGGAAGAAATTAAAGGAGCACAAACAAATAGACCCCCTGCCCCATGAGGGATTGACAATTGGCAGTTGTATTGAATCAGCATGGTGCCGGGTAAGGATGGCCCACCTGAGGATTGTTGCCAACAACATAAGCGGGAGAACTGGAGAGAAAGAAGTAATGTTGTTGGTTCTCCTGTTGCCGTGGGTTCTCCGGGGGAAGCTTGTTGAGCTTCTTTCCTGATATGAACTCGTTTGTTCTCATCATTGAAGGAGCTCAAGACCTTGTAGCTGAGAATAGCTGTGGTTCACTTTTGGGGAGCTCTGGTCCTTACTTTGAACATTGCTTCCTGGCTCTGGAGAGGAAGATGGTGTGCTGTTCAATCTCCTTCAGAAGCTTGTCATGCTGGCTTTCTGATATGAACTCAGCTGTTATCATCAGAGGAGCTTGGTACCTCATGGTCCCTGAGGATGGCTGTGGTACTTTTTGGGGGAGCTCTGGCCCATACTTTGAGTATTGCTTCCTGGCTCCAGTGCAGATCCCTCAGCCTCGTTGCACGGATCCTTCATCTCACTGACACAGACGTTCTAACTTCCATATTGCTGACTTTTGGCTTTCCCAGTGCAGATCCTGTGAAACAGACTTGCATGAGTCATTGTCATGGGCTCAAGGCCTCCAAGTGGATTCATACAGGACACTGCCATGGGATCCAGGCCCTTGGTTGGATTCTTTGGGTCTTTAGATTTCCTGAACTTTTTGCATTTGACTCTTTGGGTAACTACTATAAAAAAATTCTATAAATTATGTGTCCTGTATTAAATTATTTTCCTTGTAAACACTCCTGTATTTATAGACTGGAAGACTTGATATTGTTAAAATGTCCAGATTATATAAAAAAACTCTAGATTTTTTTTTTTTTTGTACTAGGGATTGAACTCACATCCTCATGCTTGCCAGGCAGGTGCTTGTGCTGCTGAGCTAAACCCTCAGCCCCACAATCTCTAGATTCAATTCTTATAAAAATTCAAATGACCTTTTCATCCCACAGAAGAAAGGAAAAAGTAATTCTTAACTCATATGAAACCACGAAAGATCCCAAAGAGCCAAATTAGCTGAGGAAGGAGAACAACAAAGCTTAAGGCATCACAGGCCCTGATTTTAAAATATACTGCAAAGCTACAGTAATCAAAACAATATGATAGTGACATTAAAAACAGAAATGTAGACCATTGAAGAGGAGAACTCCTAAAAACAAATCTACATATATACCATCAACTGATTTTCAGCAAGGGTGTCAACAATATATAATGGGGAAAGGATAATTTCTTCAATAAATGGAATTGAGAAATCAGGATATTCAGATACAACAAAGTGAAATTGGACATTTTTCTTACACTATGCACAAAATTGACTCAAAATAGATTAAAGACATAATTGTAAAATTTGAAACTCTAGAACTTCTAGAATAAAGCAGGTAAAACTTTGTGACATTATTCTTGGCAGTGATTTCATGGATATAACACCAAAAGCACAGGAGAGAAAAACATAAGTAAATGAATGGGACTGCATGAATTTAAAAAGCCCCACAGAGCAGAGGATGCAGTTGCGTTTTGACTTTCCCGGTTAAGCTGTCCAGTTTCTGTATTTGCAAACTGAGGGGTAGGAGGGTTGGAAGTTTGCGTACTCAATCACTGTTTCCTACTTGTATTTTAAAACATACAAAGTGAACATGGAAATGTGGAATGCTTTGGTGGCTTGGAAGGTGATATTAGAAAATAATTAGATTAAATGTAGAGTTGTCATTTTTATAAGTCAAAACACCAGTTTCATATGGTTCAATATAATATACTCAAATTTCATTATTTAGACTAATTCAGAGAAACTTGATCTGAATTAGTGAAAGTTTGGGTTATGGTATTATTTTCAAGATGCAACTTTATTACATCCAAGTGTCAGGAAATAGGTCAACAAAGTAAGGCTTTCTATAGGTTCGTGGAGGAACGATTTTAGTGTGTAATGATTTATAATCAATCTACAAATATGCTAGGAATCGGAAAGGTGATTCAATCTAAGATGTATGCACTTGAGAAGTTTTGAGTGTTTAAATAATTTCCTTCTGATTTGCATATAGGATTAGTTTCCTTAACAATTTCTTCCTTCATAGAAGGCAGTTGTATGATTGAAATTTACTTGTCTGAATTATTTCATATTCCATAATAATGAATTTCAAATTAATGATGCTTAACTGCTCTATTCCTGACCTCAAGTTTGGATGGGATTAAGGGAACTATACAGAGACCAGCCCACAAAGTTCCATACTGGGGAAGAGGGAAATATACTTGACAAAAATATATGTGACTTGAAAAGCAAGGCTGGTTTTCTTGTTTTTGTTCTTGTACAGCTCATACATTGACTCTGAAGGCAGTTTTAGAGGCCAAGCCAAAGTAGCATTGCTGGTAATAACAGCGAATGCAAAGTAAGTAGACAATATCCCACAGAACTGTTTTGAAGGACAACTTTAATGTGAATGTACAAATTCCAGGTTTATGGTTCTTAAAAATACTTGCATACACTTACTCTCTTAGAAAAATACACATAATCTTTGACTTATGAGGTGTGACTGAAATATAAGATAAATGTTTAAATTAACAAAAATCTATTGCAGTAAAAAGACCCATTACCACTACGCCCCCTCAAAATATTCCCTCTCTGTTTTGAATTTACTCTGTCATTCTCACCACTTTCTGAAGCAGCTCTGGAAGTCCTTGTTCATGAGTGTCTTTATGAGGTGTGACCAAACAAAAAAAAAAAGTATACTGAATGCTTTTGCCAAAGGCCATCCCACAGAAAGGCAGGCTCCGAAAACACTGTAGTGTGTTGTCCTGCTCTTTATTCAGTTGATCTGGTGTGGTGCAACTTCTGCCCCTTCCCTAAAATAAAAATGACCATAGAAGGTAGATGTTTTGCTTGAAAACATTAAGGCAGCCAGAATAGCACAACTGAAGATAGTCATGGAAAAGGACTTCCAGAAATGCTTCAGGAATGTGGCAAGAATTGCAGAATAAACTGTGTTCAAGGTGAGCAAAGAGGAGTATTTTGAAGGTAATTAGTGGCAATGTGTCTTCCACCATAATACAATTTAAAAAATTAAACATGCAAGGTATTTGTTGGTCACACCCCATGTAATAATTTGACTTAGGACTTTTTAACTTTATAATGTTGCAAAAATGATAAGCATTCAGTAGAAACTATACTTTGAACTTTGAAGTCTCTGCTTTTCCTGGGCTAAATAATACATGGTTTATGTTACAGTCTTTTCTTGTGATGGTGGTGGGAGCAAGTAGTTACAGTTTCTGGTCAATCACACAATCACAAGGGGAAATACCTGGTGCTTTGCAGTGTGCTGTGTTGCTAAGTTCCAATAATCAAATGCATTACATGTATTTTTGCCTTTCAGTGCTTTCAACATGGGATGAATTTTTTTTTTTGGTTATAACCCATAATAAGTCAAGGAGCTATTTATTTCTATAAAATTTTTTTTAAAGGTTCTCTCCTGATAACAGTATTTTGTCCATTTGAAGTATTTCTGCTTACCTGAAACTCTAGAAGATACATACAGGTGGATGATGAGGGTGAGGTCATTGCCTGGTATCCGTCGCCATCTCTTGTTGCTTTGTCCCTGCCCACAGGAAAGGAGGACCAAATTCTGTCACATCCCCTCGTGTGGTGAAGACAGGTCTGCCTGTCCAGCACAGCACAAGACCTTCCCCAGTGGTGCTTGCATTGAACTTCAATCTTGCATACTTCTATTCTAAGTTCAAATACCTGGACTTCATCCTTGGAAGAGATTCATACATTTGTTCACATGATGAACACCTGCTATGTGTGAAGAATGGTGTTAGGAATAAAGATATAGAAAGAAGACATAGTCTTTATACTCAAGCTGCTCTATTGCTAGAGACAGATGTGCAGACAAATAATTAGGGCATAGTGTAGTTAGTGCTAGTAGAAGTGTGTGCAAAGAGCTCCAGGGTTCAGAAGAATGGTTACCCCAGCCCCATTCATAACCTTCCACTGGCACCAAGACAGTTAATGTCACTGCCCTGTGTGTGAAAGAGGCCTTGCCCAATGAGATGGATGCTGCGTCAGTGCAAGATGCCATCTCACACACACACACATCACACCTCCCCTCTATCCTGGGATAGGTAGTATCAGCCCTGACCCTCCTCTCCCTGATTGTGAATTAAATTACACAGGTGCTGTTAGATGTGGTAGATGTTCATGATGGGTTTGGTAGTGGTTGTGGGTGAATTCCTTCATCTCACTATGATCCTTCCTGGTGCCTTTTCCTCCTAGGCTACAGGCAGTCTGACTGCCCAACAGTCACCATGGCAACAGGTCTCTCTTTCCATCTTCTATCAGTGCACAGTCCTCCCTTGCTGGAGTATTGGCCCTTGACCAACACCCCAGCCAAGACACAGGCTCCATGTCTGCCTCTCTAGAGTGTTTCATATTTTCCAGGCATTGTTAGTGTCCTAGGAGGTGTTGGAGTTCCCCTTGTCCAGGATTGACCCTTGGCTAATGAGATGCAATAGCTGCTTAGAGTGAAGGTTACTGATGTAGTCTTGAATGTCCAGGTTGCCGGCTGCTGAAGACAAGGTGGGCATATAAGAGAGATGAGCTGGGAGCTTGTTCTGGACAAATTAGGGCATTTTATTGCTGGGTAACCAGGATGGCAAAGAGACTCATGCAATATGCAAACAAAGAAACTAGTGATACATATATTGAAGAAGGGAAATATCACAGAGAACATATTTACTGACCAAAGATTGAATAGAAAAGGGAGTAGATGCATTCTGCAGGGCTCTTTTTGATCACTTGGACTAATGTTTGGAAAAGGCCAGGGTAATTTATTCCCCTCCACATTGCTCTGTAAAACCTCTAACTGCTTAAGCCTTTCACAGCAGAGGGAACTGCCTCTGAAGAGCTGAGCTCCTTGTCAGTGCAGATAATCAAACAACAGCTCAATGGGTCTTGGGTGGGCATTCAAGGATGGTACAGGGCTTCTAGTGTCCCATCCGTATTAGTTATTTTCAGTCACTGGGACAAAACACTCAACATTCACAATTTAAATGAGGAGAGGTTTATTTTGGCTCACAATTTCAGTGAGTACAGTCCATGGTGGGCAGGTTGCAAGGTGAAATGGCATGATGGGAAGACGCAGTGGAGGAAAGCTGCTCATGCCATAGTGGTCAGGAAGCAGAGAGAAAGAAAGGAGGAGCAGAGGACCAAATTACTTCCTTCTAACTCATAACGCTAGTGACTTACCTTCAACCAATCCCTACCTTTACTTGTACCTGCTCTTGCCCAGGGCATATTTCAGGCCACTTCTACCTGGTGCAGGCAATGCCACATTGAGAGGTTTTCATGCACATGCAACAAGGCAGGAGCAGTATACATCTAAAGCAAACATAATTTCCACAAATTAAAAAGAAGTCTGCCTGTCAGTTTTTCTTAACTTCGTGTCTTGCTGCTAGATAAACTCTGAGGCACTTAAATAAAGTTGCTAATGAAGGTGACGTGAATATATGGGTTCTGTAAAAGTGATTTGTGCAAATGTCTGTGGGTGGGGTATACATTGTATAATAAAAATGCCTAGTAAATTTTAACTGGCTTCTCTTAAAAGTCTGAGTAGGATGTTGAGGTGGGAGGGCTTGGCCACCGGGTTTGCTTGGCATCTCATCTAAGCTACAGATTTATCTGGCGTAATGTTTCTGGGGAAATTGAAACATCAAATGTCAAATAAGATATCTCTGCTCTAATTCTTTATTCAGGTCCCTGGGGAATAATGTATCCAACGTGACAACCCAATAAGCTCTAACCTTGTCTCTAGATGCTATTGAAAACTCTCCCCCTTTCTTAAAATCATGGAATCTTACTAAATTCAATGGAAGAAATGACTTCAAATTTGAAATCGTACCACCTCTATGTATATGGTGGCTCTTCAGTGGATTACAGCTTCCCACATGGGAAAGTCTACCACTTCCCATGCTGGTCTGACTTTTATCTCCAGGTGAATCAAGATGATAACAAAGCTTCTAGCATCTTACTGCTTCTGCCGAAGGACTGAGATGAATGTGTGTGTCCTCAATTCATAATGAAATGGGAAGGAGAGAACAACTTTTCTG
>RJWM01046480.1:0-12316 GCA_004363535.1 Dasyprocta punctata
AGCCTGAGCTGCATAGCAAGACCTTGTCTCAAAAAAAAAAAAAAAAAAGAGAGAGAGAGAGAGAGAGAGCCAGGAGTGGTGGCGCACACCTTTAATCCCAGCACTCGGGAGGCTGAGGTAGGCAGAGCGTTGTGAGTTCGAGGCTGGCTTGGGCTACAGTGTGAGCACAAGGCCGGCCTTAGCTACATAGCGCGACCCTGCCTCGAAAAACTGGGGCTGGGGGTTTGGCTCAGGGGCTTAAGTGCCTGCCTGGTAGGCGTGAGGTTGTGAGTTCGATCTCTGGTGCCGCAAAAAAAAAAAAAAAAAGAAAGAGAAAAAGAAAAAAAGATTTAGGCATAAAAAAATGGTCAGGGCTGGAGGTTTAGCTCAGTGGTACAAGCACCTGCCTGGCAATTGCAACATCATGAGTTCAGTCCCCCATACCAAAAAAATGATTAAACAATCAAACGATGATGTCACAAACTGTTCTTTTTGATGAACTTACAGAGATCAGCAGGATAGTTATCTATCTTGTATATATAGATATACATACACACACATATATATGTATACCTACATACATAGAATCTTTTCTTTTCTTCCTTTTCTCCTTTACCCTGTCCCAGTTGTTTTTTCCTTTTGAGCCCTTTCTTTCCCTTTCATTTTCACAATATCTACTGTACATCTTGGATCTTATTACTCTTTCAGTTTTTTTTTTACACTAGGGAGACAATACAGTATTTACACATGTGAGTTTGATTTATTTCACTAATGAGTATGGTCTCAAATTGCATTCATTTACCTATAAAAGCCTCAAGTTTATCCTTCTTTATAAATACTCCATTGTATAAAAGTACCACATCTTTTTTATCCATTCTGCAGTTGATGAGCATTTGGGTTGTTTCCAAGATTTAGCTATCACAAACTGTGCCGCTGTAAACATGGGTTCACGCGGTCATCTTTGACCACACATCGGTCTATGTATGCCCAACCCACATACCCACAACTCACTGCACTGTGGTATTTGGAGCCGGCAAAGAGGACGAGGAGAAACATGCAGATTCCTGCAAAGGAGATCAGCTGCTCCGGCCTTTGGGCTGTGTCCAGAGCCAGCCACAGGATGAGGCCGACCAGAGCGGCGCCTGCGAACACCCTGAAAAAGGAGAGCTGGGATCGCGTCGTGGAGCCAGTGAGTGAATGACAAACAATTACCTCTGAATGTAGAGGATGGGTGACATAACTCCGTCACTTCCTGCTGGGCAGACAGAGGGCTGCATCTCGAGCACCATTCGTCCAGCAGGACCCTCGCTCTCCCGCCTGCCCGTCACAGAATGAAATCAGAGATTCTAACAGGAGGACACAGACCCCGTGATTTCCTTTTCCTTAAGTTTTTGTATCAATAAAATGTGACATAAAGGCTTCTTCTGAAAGCTTGCTGCAACAAGTAATCAAAATACTAGAACCCACAGGAGGAAAAGCGTATGTGGGTTCCATGAATCTCTTCCCAATCTCTAACCATTCCAAGGGCAAAAGGAGAGCTCCGCTACAGATCAGCTACTGATGCTCTCGTGGTCTTTCTGGGTACCAGATGCATTGGACTAATATGCAAACTGGTTTCTTTTTTTGTTGGGGGGGCGGACTGGGGATTGAACTCACAACCTTGCACCTGCCAGGGAGGTGCTTAGGCCACTAAGCTAACTCCCCAGCTCACAGTCTGGTTTCTTCATCAGAACATTTCAGTTCTTCAAATCCAAGGGGGGAAAAAATTAGGAGAGAGGTCACAGGTGAGAACAAAACAAAAGGGCATGGTGTCCAGTTGTGACCACTCTGGGACAAAACAGCAAAAGGCACTCACAGATCATGACTGAAACACAGAGCTCTTCTCCCTATTTAAACCTATTTTACCTAAAATGAAGAAACCTGGCTTTGAGAAACTGTCCTAGTAATGACTAAAAGTCACTGTCGCTCTGTCTCCCCAGGGTCTAATGAATCAATGACCCAACATTTAGGTGGTGTCATTTCTCCAGCTTATCCTGTTGCAAACGTCCTTGACACCGCCTATCTGTGCGTGCCCTGGATGGTCGGCTAAAACAGGAACCAGATGGGAAGCCTGACCGTCACTGTCTCGCTCCTGGCCTGTGTTAAAGGACACGGGCGGGGCATAGTTAGCTGAGCTGCTTGGAATCCAGTCTCAGGGAATACTGAACGGTAAGCTTGTTCCTTAAACCCCAAAGGATTGTAAAAGACATCGTTGGGTGGTGGAGCTCTGGAGAACTAGACAGGGAAAGGCATAAAACACCGGGGATCTAAGGAAGCCACAGATGACCACAAAATCAACTTGATAACAGCACAGCAGCAGCAAGCCTCCGTGCTCTGATGACATCACTGGAGAAAAGCGTGGTTTTTCTCACTTCTGACACGGGCCTGACATTAAACAGACGGAAGCGCTTCTCCAAAACTGAGCCTGTCTTCACCTTAGCAATGCTGAGACCCAAGGCCACAGGACTGGGCTGAGCGCCCGCGCAGAGGTCGGACACTGCTGTTCGCCACCCCCACCCCCACCCCGGTTTTTGCACAGCCTAGGCGAGGGCCTGAGACCTCCTCCGGGAGCAGCTGTCAGAGGAGAGAAAGTAGAAGCCGACTGGGGTTTGGGGTCAGTCGTGGGGCCAGGTGTATGGAGATTCTCCTCTTACCACTTCATCCAAACGCGCAGGCGAGAGGTTTTCAAGGGCTCCAGACAGCGGCTTAGTTTTCTACCGAAGAACTTTTTCAGAAAGTGGTGAGCCAGGATCAAGACCACCAAGCAGGTGATGACGAACAAGGCCAGTGCTCTCTGGAAATCCAGGATGCAAGCGGCCAGGAAGTAGGCAGTGTATGCTAAACAGAGGAGGCGCAGCGGGTCAGGGAGGCAGGTCCCGCCTGGAGCGCCTGCGGCTTCAAGCAAGAAACCCTCCGGGGACCCGGCCGGAGAGCTCTAACCGCTCTCTTCCCGGACTGCCAAGGCCACTCCAATACCCCAATGTACTCTGAAGATCGCCCCTGTTCCCAGGTCCCTGGAGAAACCTCACTCTCATCTCAGGTCCTCTCTCTATCCCTCGGAGTGGATTCCACAAGCATCCATCATTAGACTCTTCAAAAGCCATTCATCGCTTCTTAAAACTTTATCACCCCCCTGGTGTTAAAATGTTTAAAGACTGAACTTCCCTCTTGGGCAAAGCCGGGTAAGTACAGGGCTGGGGGTGTAACATGGCAGAGCCCTGGCCTGGAGCGTGTGAGGTCGTGGGTTGGATCCTCCCCGCCACCAAACAAGAACAACGACAACACAAATCACATGGACAAGGCTACCACAGGGAAGTGCAGCCACGTGGTCCTCACCCTCCCTTAGCCACCCCAAAACATAAATTTTGTTGTCACCATCTCAGCTGCTTCTAATGTTGACATCAAAACCCCGTACATCGCTGACAGTTTATTTTAAACACAGATTTGCTGTCTTTTAAAAACACTTTGTATCAGTGATTTTTACTTATAAACCAGCAAATACATAATGTATACTACAGGCATCTCTCATACAGACCACAGGAAATTTCGCTCTGCGTGACATCAAGATACTCCAAAAGAGATAAGCCCAACTTCTCTGAAATATTTTAAGCCTGTCAAATAATACAGTTTTGAAAACTATTCTTTTGTCAAATTTTACTTGTCCCTGGAGGAGCAGTTGAATAAATTATGGTTTGCCTGCAAGGAGTTAGGATCTGTACATCAAATAGCCTCCAGGTCACTTTGCAAAGAAAATTGTGCTCCACCTGGTAATCATCATGACACAAGGCGACATTCTGGAAGTGATTGTGTTTCTGCCTTCCATAAATCCTCATTATCTCACCCAAACACAAGAGGCCCCACAGGATCTTCTGGAACAGTCTGGCATGTTGTGCGCAGAAACTTCTTGTCTTAATGAAAGGCTGTAGATTCCTCCTGGTGGGAACCCAGAGTGAAAACACAAGAATCACTGCACCCCGTTGGTACCGGATTGCGGAATCTAGATTACCGGGCCGAAGGCACAACTTGCTCTTAGTCAATGGAGAAAAGTCTTCAGCCAAGGGAAGCTTCACGGTATCCCAGCCACGCCCAAGAGGCCAGCTCAAAACCTGCCAAGGTGCTGCAGGCCAGAGTGGCCCTGCTCAGCCTGGCCCAGCAATATCCTTGAGAGTTTCCTACCACGGAATGAATGGTGGGCAGAACAGGGATCATGTTTTCCCTGTCGTAGAAGGACAGGCACCGCTCAGTCATCGTACTCAGAAGAAAGCCTGTTCTTAGAGGTGATTTGGCCATCCCTCCCCCAAAACCACACAAGCCCATAACCTTTAACAGTCGAGTGTGCTTTGAGAAGAAGGAAAACACCACCAACCTCAAGAACCCCTGGGTGGGCAGGAGGCCTGGGAGATACCCAGCAAGTGCTGACATTCGAGTTTGACTTAACCAGTGTTTATACAGTTCTTTGCATGTGCTGGGCTCTGTCTAAGAACTTTGCAAATCCTAGCTCACTGACTCCTCTAAGAAAAATAGATGCTACAGAACTCTCACAGAAGCCGTGAGGACCAGGGGTTGAACACAGCCTCCGGCAGCCTGGCTGCTGACCCTGAGCTCCAGACCATCACCACACGTTCCTCTTACTGAGACCCCCGGCTCACCTGCCTCTGCCACTCCCAAGCATCGGCAGCATCCTGCAGCCATGCAGGCAGGAAGCTCTAATATCTAAACTCTTGGAAGCTCCAAAGAAGGTGAGCCCAGCAAGACGGTCCCAATCGGGCGTCCTGCTGAGGCAAGACAGCTGAGCCGGGACTGGGACCAGCCAGCCCCTACCTCCCAATATCCTGGGGCCTCCGGATTTTGGTCCCCAGAGTCTCATGGCCCTCTCTCCACTGCTACCTCTCCGGTCTAACACGCTTCCTGCTCCTCCTTTCCGACCCCACCTCCACCCCTTCTTTGCTGCTCCTTTCGGCAGAGAGCCTGGCCCTGTGATAACTGAGCACAGCGTGCATTACCAGGTGTAGCTAAGCTGAGGGAAGAAGAAAGCTAGGCGTGTGTGTGCGCGTGTGTGGATTCACATGCATGTGCACACGCATCAGGGGCTGAACTCTGGGCCTTAGGTGTGCTGGGCACACACTCGATCACCGAGCTATTCTGCCAGCCCCAGGGAAACTCACCAAATCAACTCAGAAGGGTAGTTAGGATCTCAAGAGCTCTGCCGCCTTTCCATGCTTAGCAGAAAAGGCAAGGCATGTATGACTTTGCTTAGCAGCGTCATCATATCTGAGCACAGCATTGTGTTTGGAACAGTGTTGAAGGAGTGGACGTCATCCCAGTCCTAGACTTCCATATGCACCAGATCTTGGGTTGGCTGCTGCCCGCTGCTCCGTGCTCTGGGATTCCAGCCCATGCGGACAGCACCATCAGACTCCGTGCCCTCTGGCTTAGCAAGCTGTGTTCTACCCATGGGACCCCATGGGGGACCAGAGTACGGAAAGTCTGAGGTCAGCATGTAGAGGAGGGAGGTCTTGGCTGGCTGTTGCTGGGTTCTCCCGTGTCTCAGCCCTTCAGCCTAGGAATAGTAACTTCACTGCTTTGAGTCTTAGCTTCTTCTGGTATCCTTTCCCTTGGGTTCCACTATGCCTCGCTCACACCTATGTAGCAGTCTCTTTGGAAGCAAAGCCTCCTCCGGTCATCCTAACTTAAGTACACCATCTCTCTCCTGCTAAGGCCCAAACTGACAGACTAGGCAACTCTGATTACACCAAATCAAACGCGGCTGAACAAGACCACGGCAAAACGAAGAGGCACGCACTGGGCCACGCATAGACAGAAATCCCAGGCCTCGGTAAGAGTTCTGCTGTCATCTCCTGACTATAGACCCAATCATTTCCTGGGAACTAAAGTCCAGTAGGTACTTTAAGAAACCAGTGAAGTCTATTCATTTCTGCAAAACCTATGAATGATGTGATCCTGGACTGTCAGCCAGGAACTGGGTCTCTGGTTGAAAAAGGAACTTCATAAATAAGAGATGTTGGAAAGAAAAAAGAGAAAACAAGCTTTCTCACGTTCTTGAAGCAGCTGAGAAGCAGTGCGTGGAAGTGTGGTACCAGCACCCTGCACGGGGCAGGGTCTTGCTCATACTTCCAAGCTCTTTACCTTGAGTAACAGTACAGTTTGAGCATTAGCGTCTATGCAATATCAGGAAGCATAACTGGTAGGTGGTGAGTTCCGGTACCTTAGCTGTAACCTGCTGGGAAGTGTATGTGTGAGAGGCTGTCCAGGTGCAGACTATGACAGCCCTGTCGTACACATGCTTACTGCCTAGAGCCCATGGGAGAAGGCGGGACATCTGAGCTGAATGTGACTTTGGCCAGGCCTAGCAGCAAGGCATGTGTCTTAGTCACTTTTCTTGCTGCTGAGACAAAATACCCAACATCCAAAGTTAAAGGAGGAAAGGTTTACTTGGCTTTCAATTCAGAGATTGCAATCCATCACTGGCCAGTTCCAAGGCAGGGTGGCACGTGGCAGAGGGGCAACAGTTCGTGGTAGGCAGAAGGTAACAAAGGAACAAGGGACCTAAACAGCATCTTTTTGTTCCTTATATCCTACCCAGGCCTTTGTAGCAGTCTCTTTGGAAGCAAAGCCTCCTCCGGTTATCCTAACTTACCCTAACTTATCCTAACTGCACCCTGCATCACACACTCTAGATCCAGACTCCTCTGAAAAAGCCCCACCTATGACTGCAGGAGGCTTTTGAGGGACATCTAAACACAGCCCTAACAGTGTGCATGCATTTTCTCAGTGGCCCCATCGACAAGATGTGGAAACTCTCCCAACTAAGGGAGAGGGAGCTCTTGGGACTGAAAGGCACTGGGTAGTTAACGTGGAAAACTGGGGGCAGCCTTCAGAGAATCCAACTCTAGTGACCATGGACAGTGTGGTCTTGGGTGAGTCTTTGTGTTGTAGCATGAAGCAAAAACTAAAAGAAAGAAATGAGTCAATCCAGGACCAAGGAGTGGTATGCATAAGGCAGAAGTGACCACTTGAAAGGGATTCATAGTTTTATGTTGATGATGGCATAAAAGAATTTTGCTGTGTGTACCACTGAGCTGAAGGAGCTGGGTGTGTTGTGCATGGATTAGAAAGCATCCAGGGGACAAGGGGAACAGCTTTAGAAGCAAAAGGATGTTCGGAATAAAGGTAGAAAAACCAACCAAGAGGTTGAGGAGCCAGGGAAAGCAGGGGGAAGGCCTAGCAGGTGACTGTCAGCTGACTTAAGCAGGAGGCAGTGACTCTGTGCTGGGAACGGCCCATTCTGAGGGTCCTCGGCCCACGCAGAGGGACCCTCAACCAGAGCACAGCCAGAACCCTCGCTGCTGTGGCCGTTGCTTTGGAAAGAGCTCTTCCTCCGGGTAGCACCCACAGCTCTGCCTGATGTGCCCATTTCAGATGGCGGCAGATGTCACACAGATGTTCAGCCCGGAAGCCAGAGGCCCACACAGAGGCAGGACCCGTATGGTGAGACTTCCGGCAGGCCATGCAACCCACCCTCTACTGCCTACTTCCACACTCCTTCTGTCCCCGAGTTTCAGGCAGCTGTGGTTCTGACAGGCAAGGAAGCTTCCCACAGCAGGTGCTCTCTGGACTCTTCTACCTCCAGGGGGCTTTTCAGGCCAAGCCCTTTAGTGTAATTCCGCAGCAAGCAAACTTTCTCTAGGTTTTCCGGGTACAGCTTATACCCACTGTGGACTTCCTGGGATGCTATGGTTTGCCCCTATTTACAAACCTTTTCATGACTTCAATAGGAACCTGAGGGCTAAGGAGTTCTTGCTGCTTCAGCCGCTAACAATAGACTTAGGCACAAATGGGAAGAAAATGGAGCCCAGGAAGGATGGGTCACCTAAAACCCTTCCTTTGGAACTTGCACTGATGCATCGTATAGAACCTGGACAGCTTTGCAGACCTCCTGCCCAGGAACTGAAGTCACTCATAGCCACCAACTTTTCTTGTCAGCCCGACCCCTCTGACCAGGCAGTCAGAAGAGCTATCGCATAGGACAAGCAGGAGAGGCAGTCCACTTAGTAGGAGCAGCTGTGAACCTCGAGGAAGCCAGAAAGAGAAATGGTTTTTCAGAGGCGAGGAAAAAAATCATAGGCACAGAAAAAAAATCATAGCAAGATTTGACAGTGAAAAAGTGACTGGTTGTACTTCCAGGAGAAAGACCGAGTGCAAAGTGAATTTCAGGAGATGGAGGGGTGAATGTGAGCACACGTGGGCTTATTCAGAACGTCTGCCCGGGAAGACAAGAATAAGACACTGTTGTACTGGGGACCTCATAGCCTCATCCACCATCTTCCTAAAGGACCACAAAATGTAGAAGTTTAGAAGCGAGGAAATCAGCCTGCCAGCAGGTGGCAGAGTTGGGATTTAAAACCCAGAGCCACCAAGTTGCTTCTAGTCGCAGACAAAAGGCTAAATTTCTAGCAGGACCATTCCAGAAACTGAAAGTTAGCAGTGCTGAGAGAGTGGGGAAGAGGGAACAGAGAACCGTGCTTGTGAAATCCAAAGACATTTCCACAACGGAGAAGAGAGATCAAAGGACCCAACAGCAAGTGGGGAGGGATTTGCTGAGCGGGTGTACTGCAGGGAGGTAGAGCGGGTTGGAGCGTCTCCAGAACAGGAAATGATGCTTGAGTGAGCCTCACACTTTGGACGTAACAGTGAGGTTCTTGGTCTCTGGGATCTCAGGAGCTTGTAGATGGAGGATGGAAGAAAGCCAGCCTGGGAAGAAGGCGGGACGCCAGGTCATGCTGATGATACGCCAGGCGTAGGAAGTCAGACATTGCCTTGAGGATAACAGACAGCCATCAGAGAACCTAAGCAGACTTGTGCTTTAGAAAGATCACCCCAGACCTCAGAGCAGAAGTGACACCTGCATTGGGGGCTGGGGAGTGGCCGTGGAGGCAGGAGCAACTCAGAAGGGGCAGAGGGAAAGGCTGCTGAGGTGAGTGAGCAGGTGGGGCTGGGGAGAGGCAGCTCAGGGGAACAGCACCTGCCTAGCATCTATGAGACCCTGGGCTCCACTCCCAACATGGCAAAAACGAAATGAAAAAAGCTGGGCATGATGGTTGGTGCATGCCTATAATCCCAGCTCTCTGGGAGGCTGACGCAGGAGGAACACAAGTTTAAACCCAGCCTAGGAAAATTAGACAGTGGAGAGAGAGAAAAGGCGAGAGAGCGCCAGGGGGTGGAGGAGCTGACTACAAAGGAGACTGACACTGAGCCTGCAGACAGGGTAGAGCGAATCAAGGTGTGGATGGGGGAGAAAGGCAGAGGCTCAGAGGAAACAGAGGAATAGAGAGGCAGCGGCCCGTACAAGGTCCCGGGAGCTCAGTCCTCCACCTGCCGTTGGCTCAGAGGGGATAAATCATCTTGGATGGTGATGGACCCTCCCTCTACTTTAACACCAAACCTGTCACCCATGAGGCATTGCATACCTTCTCTGTGGGACACCAGCGTCACGCCCCCTCCCCTGGATGTCAACCTTCTAGGTCCACTGGTGTGTGGCCCCCAGGGGGTGGTATTCCTGGTCTAACGGGCTGGGGCTCTGGTGGGCTCTGGGGCTTTTATCTGCAATCCTGTGCACTCCCTTTCTTATGGCTGCACCTCTAGCTGTCAATAAAGCTCTGGGCTGCAGCTAGGGGCGCAGCTAGAGATAGGGAGCTTGCCTAGCAAGTGACAGGCACTGGGTTTGCACACACACACATGCACACATATGCACGCACACACGCACACATACATGGGCTCTCAAGAAAGGTTAGGTCATTCGGCAGAGGGGCCTGGTGAGGGTGGCTGTGCACTGAATGTGACAGGTGGGCTTTGCCAGTCACCAGGTAAGACATTTCAGTTGCACAGTGGCGGAAATTAGACTGCACCCAGCTAAGAAGGGCACAGCAAAGGGCAACACAAAAACAGCAAAGGAACCCAACTTGCCAGGAAACTTGACCAAGAAGGGGAAAGGTACCACAAAGCTGAGCTAAGGTTGATTTGTTCGTTTACTGTAAAAGGAAATTACACACTGAGGACTCATCTAAGGCAGAAGGAGGGACCGACAGAGGGAGGAAAGGGCCTTGTGCAGAGGATGGAGAAGGACAGGACTGAAAAACTGCCTAGAAGGAACTAGACATGTAGCTCAATGGCAAAGTGCAAGGCTAGCTTGTGTGAGGCCTGGGGTTTAATCCCCAACACCAGAAGCAGGAGGAGAAGGAGGAGGAAGAGTAGTAAAGAGACTGGCTTCTGATTCAAACTGGGAGGATATATTGATAAAGAAGGAGAAAAATAAATATGCACACAGGTGCAGATATATTGAAATTGGAGGACATGGGAAGATAACGTGTTTACTAAATAGTAACAACTGCAATGTGGCATTTATGATATATATAAGGGGTAAAATGTATGACACTGCAGTGTGAAGGCTAGAAGGGTAGTATTATAAGGTTCTATACTCTATAGCAGTGGTGGAAAACTTTTAGAGCATTTGATGATACAAATAGCCATCAGTTCACCACCATGGCTCTACAGTTATGGGTATAATATCATTTACGAGGTAGATTTGGTAAACTAAATAAATAATTAAAACCCTAAAGCAACCACTAATAAAACAAAGGTTATGGCTAATAACCAGCAAAAAGGTATGATGAAATCATTTTAAAATATTCAGCTAATATGAAAGAAGGCACAAAAAGAAGAAAAGGGGAACAAAGGGCAGGTGAAACAACAAACAAACATCAAGATGATAGGTTTAATCCATTAAATACAAATGACTTAAATAGGCCAGTTAAAAATCAGAAACTAGTCAGGTGTTACAGCACATGCCTGTGATCCTAGCAGTTGGGAGACAGAGGCCAGAGGATTACCACAAGTTTGAGGCCAGTTTAGGCTACATAGTGAGTTCAAGGGCAGTCTGAACTACGTGATGAGATCCTATCTAAAATCACTTTTTTAGAAAAAGCAGAAACTGATAAATTTGCTAAAAAAACAAGAGAGAGACAAAGAAAAAGAAGACAAAGCAAAGTATAAGATAATATTGTAAATGATGTTACCATGATGAATGATAAAACTGATGAAAAAAAAACCCACACTTGATCATCTAGAAAAAATGACATACAAGTGGTGGTGCATGGCTATAATCTCAGCACTCTAGGAGGCTGAGGCAAGAGGATCACAAGATTGAGCCTAGCCTAGGCAATCTGGTGATCTAGCAAGCCCCTGTCTCAAAATGCAAAATGAACAAAGGCTAGGGTTGTAGCTCAGTGTGAAGGGGCTAGGTTCAATCCCCAGTATCACCAAAAGAAAAGAGAGAAAGAAAAAGGAGAAAGAGAGGAGGGAGGGGGCAGGAATGGAGGGAGGAGAAGCAAGAAAAAAGAAGGAAATTGGATTATTTGCTAATTAGTAGTGGGGATGGGCATGGAAATGGTAAGGAAAGTAGATTAAGTGGGACCAGAAATTTGAAAATATTAGTTTCATTTTTAAATTTTCATTTTGCAATACTGGGGATTGAACAAGAACAGTGGTAAAATAACCACTTGAGGAAAAGCAGCAGATGCATCATAGTGGTGAAGATAAGTGTCACGAAGGCAAGAAGCCTCAGGGGTCCAGCTTGGGGCTGTGGTTTCTCATTAATGTTGTGAGTTGTGATTGCTTAACTGGGCTCCATGTGAATTCAAGGCTCACCTGTAAAAACTTGGAGCTGGAATTCAACAAAGTTTACAACAAAATGCATCTGGCAAGTGGTCCAGAGTTTCTTTCCTGGTAATTAACTTGAATGATAAAGCCATTTGTGTAAACAAACATTTTCATATGATACCCCATCAAAAACTGGATGAAGGGGTGTGTAGAAGAGAAGCCAGGGACAGTGTGAGTCCCTGCTGTGCTGTTCCTGTCCCTGCCCCTGTCAGACCCACCTTTCCGACAGGACTTCCAGCCCCAGGCCGAGGGCCACTCTGCCCTGTCACCCAGGGCTATGGCGTGACAGAAACACAGCCCCTCTGCCCACCACTGTATGGAGAGTCAGCCTCTCCGGCCGAGGTCCCTGGTCCTCCCTCACTTCACCTCCGCATGTCTCTGCTCCTCCTCTCCATCACTGGGGGACAAGTTGCCCTTCCCACAACAGCCTGAAATCAGCGCATTGGGTGTATTTACACCGCAGGGAAACATAGGTCATCAGGCCTGACTTATCATCCTCTCCAGACCAATGATCAGCACACCGGACTCGGTGGGCCACCTCTGTCACCTTCTTTTTATAAAT
>RJWM01046481.1:0-12314 GCA_004363535.1 Dasyprocta punctata
AGAACTTTTTCCTTGGCTTTTTCTATAATAATGGGTCTCACTGTATTTCATTTGGCCAATAGACAAGTATGACCATTGAAATCATACATTTAGAAACTAGAGAAATGATGCACAATGGTTTTATAAAATTACAATTTTACAAATTGTGAATTTGTAGATGGGTAAAACAATTTTTACTACTTATGAATTGAAAATAACCAAGAGCTGATACCAGATTATGAAAGATTACTTTCTGTAATACAATCATCCTGAACAAAGTTATAGATCTTTTCTATATTTATACTATATTCTTGGGTAGAATTGTAGGATTCTTTCTCAAGAGGATCTCATTGAGCTGGAATCTGTGAGTCTCCATTATAGAGCACTTTTGAATTGGAGTTTATTAGATTATTTAGATCAAGTAATAATTTCTTTGCTTTTTGTGTTTTTGTTTTTTAATGTTGGTACCGGGGATTGCGTTCCCAACCTTATGCTTGCCAGGCAGGCACTTGTGCTGCTGAGTTAAATTCCCAGCCCTCAAGTAATGGTTTAAAAAAATTCATCAGTTTTTCTTTTCAGGGAAAATGTGACTAATGAACCATTAGTTAACCATTAGTATAATTTCTGGTTGCTACTGTTTCCTCATTTTGCCTGCTCTGCCTCTGAGTTAGGTATTGAAACTTCTGCCATTCTGATCCTACTCTTCTCATTTTAATCAGGAACATGTTTACAATTATACCATCTCCCACTAATGTTTTGGTACTCAAAGAACACCCACTGCAGAGCTTTCCAGTGGATGCAGTACTTCCTTCAGTTAGGCATTTCTCAATTTCTCAGTGTCTTATTAAGGTGGCATCCTGAGTTCCCTCTGTGGGACACAGAATGGTGTGAATTTTCAGATTGAGCACGATTAACTTTAAGACTATAATTTTCATCTTTTTGTTCCTTCTTTTCTGTAAAATCAAGAAGTAGCATCTCAATTTAAATGAGTATAGCTTACTCTTTAGTCAACTATTTTCATAAATTAATCAAGTAAACTATCACAGATATTACTTACCTTGTCAGAATAATATATTGTGTCTAGATTATATATTATAATCTGTTCTCTTTGTTCAATACTATCTCTCTATATGTAGTATATACTGTATTTATAAAATATTTCTGTTGAAAATAGTAAAGGATTTTGAGAAGTTTAGAAGTGTAAGCTGTACCTTTCTGGGTTAAACTCTACATTTATTCTGAGGCATATTAAAATCTGGTTATAGTTGTAAGACTGCAGTAGATGAAAAGTGATGAAGTAAATCTTTTTATTTTGAAATAAAAAAAGAAGAAGAAAAAATAAAGACAATGATACAGAATTTCAAAACAGAGTAATTAGGGAATTAAGAATGGTTAATATGTTGCTTATTGTTGTCTTTAAAGTAGTTGTTCACATTACTAGATATAGTCAGGAAAAAATGATCAGACAGTGAAAGCACAAACCATTCCCTTTGTTGAGCTAACAGGGATTAGTAGTATAATTATTTATCATATATATGATTATATATATATATATATATATATATATATATATATAATTTTCCCTTCTTTCTTTCTTTTCTAATTTCTTCCATCCCAGTTGTTCTTTCCCTTTTTAGTCACTTCCTACCCTTTCACTTTCACAATATCTATTGTACATTTTGGATCCCACTAGCTCCTTCAGTTTCCTATACCAGGGAGACAACACAATGTTCACCCATGTGAGTCTGAACTATTTCACCGATGAGTATGATCTCAAGTTGTATCCATTTACCTACAAAAGCCTCAAGACTGTCCTTCTTTACAACTAAGAAGCACTCTGTTGTACGAAAATACCGTATCTTGCTTGTCCATTCTGCAGTTGGTGGGCAAGATACCTCTGCTTTTTTCTGGGTTCCTGTTACATGGAATATTGTTTTCTCTCCTTTGACTTTTAACCTATGAATTTTCTTTTGAGTTAAATGTGTTTCTTGTATACAACGTATTGATGGATTTTGTTTCTTGATTCATCCTACCTGTGTGTTTTTTGTTGTTGGTGGTGGTGAATTGAGGTCATTTACGTTAATGGTTATGACCGATATGTATTGGCTTGTCTTTGACGAGTTATTTTCCTGCTGTTGGTTCTCTGTTTTGCCCCCTCTATTTAATTGCTTTCCCTGCTTGGCAATTTCTTTGTGTTCTTGTTCTTGGAATTGTGATCATTTTTATCTCTTTCTAGAATATCTTTCAGTACTTTTTGTAGGGTTGGTTGACGGTCATGAATTTCTTCAGTTGTTCTTTGTCTTGGAAGTATCTTATTTCTCCATTAATTTTGAAAGATAATTTTCAAGGTACATCAATTCGGGTTGGAAGTAGTGTTCTTTCAGGATTTGAAATACTTTGCCCCAACCTTTTCTTGATTTGGGTGTTTGTTTTGAGAAGTTGACCATAATTCTGATGGGTTTTTCTTTATAGATGACCTGTTTTTTTTTTTTTTTCTCTCTCTAACAGCTTTTAATATTCTGATCTTTGCTAAATTCCTGGGATCTTGATTATTATGTCTGGGTGTAGATTTATTTTGTTTATGGCTAGTTGGAGATCTGTATGCCTCATTTATCTACATGTTAGGTCCTTTTCCCATGCTTGAGAAGTTTTCTACTATTACTTCTGTAAATAGTGTCTTTTTACTTCATTTTTGTTGACTTGCTTTTTTGCTGACATCTATCAGTCTTAAATTATTTTTCTTTGCATCATCTTGTAGCTGTTGAACTGTTATTTTCTGGTTACTTATTATTTTTAAGAGATAATTCCTTTCATGATTGCTAGCTGCACTACTGTCTTCATTGTCTGAAATTCTATCCTCAGTCTCATTCAAACAGGTTTGCCAGCTTTCACTAGAGTTTTAAATTGCTTGGATGTCTCTTTGAATCTGTTTCATGCTTTGTAATTCTTTCCTATATTGTTCATTAAACATTTCCATTTTTTCCTATGCTCTTCATTTTTTATGATTTATATCTTCTTTAGATATGCTCAGCAATTTTTTCATTAAAGTTGTCATTTCTTCTTTTACCTGGGATATTATTTCCAATCTGATTTCTTTTACAGCCTCATGATTTGTTTCTTTACTTTAGTTGCTATTATTTCAGAAAATTCATTTGTGCGACTTCTATTTTATTCGATGTCTGTGTCTCCTGGCCTTATTTTGTGTGGACTGGAGGACTGAGATTGTATTTTTCTCCTTCATCTTCACATTTTTCTGGTTTCCCTTGGACAAGTGGGTTGTGGGGTCCCAGGTGCTTCCCACATTGGGTGTCCATTTGTGGTCTGCACGGTAATGGACCAGGCACCTGGATGAAGTAAATTTTGAAGATTTCTTTGTGAGAAAATCACCTTATTGAAGGCTTAAAATTGTCCTCAAACAAAGCAAAACTAGGTTGAAGACAATTTGATGAAGTATTGCAAGAGGAAATGAGTACTTGTTCATATTGTCAAGGAAGTTCAGGGAAACACAAATTTCTTAATTGTATTCAAGTACATTGAAAAAGTATACCTTACATTTCAACGTACCACTCTGTGAACACTGAAAAAGCAATCCTTGCATTTCAAAGTACCAATCCTTTCCAGCTGACAATAAAATTTTAACATGATACTTAACCAAAGTGTAATTTCAAATCATGGCATTTTGTAACCTGCATAATTATATTTGCACTTTTATATTTAACCATATTTGTCTAAGATCTATGTGAAATTAGAACTTGTAGTTTGAGATTTTTGAATCATTGAATTTTTTGTTAAGCTCTCCAGTGAAGTGAGAAATACCTAGACAACTTCACAATTCTGTGATTATAATTATTCCTTTTGTAGCAGACAAAAGCAGCAGAAACCTTGCACTCAAAAATCACATATCACACACTGATTAGACCTTCAACCTCCTAAAAGAGCAGATTGTGAAGGTTTAAATGAAAGAGACAAATTATATGATTATAGGGCTCCAGGAGAAACTCTGGAGCAGAATTCAAGATCAAAACCCTCCTGAATCAAAACTCTGCAGCAGAATTTGAGATTCCCTGGGGGCTGAGACAAAGAGCTTCTCTTGGTGGCCCATATTTATATGATTTTCAAACAAAAGAAGGAGACATGGAGGAAAGCACAAGAACTGAGCAGGATCTTGGAAGTCAAGTCAAAAACTTCCCCAAGTAGTAAATTATGCTAATTAGGAAAGCTATCTTATCTCCAGGTTGACATTCAACACAGGAGTGAGATGCATGCAGCTATAGTATCTAGTTAATTGGGATTGGAATCAGGCATCCTCAGCTGTGGCCTTATCTTGTCCTCTGACGCATCATGGTATCACAGGTCACTGTGGGCCTCGGCTGGGACCAGTGATTCATAGAGGTTCACTTACTGTGAATCTGCTGCCCATCTCTGGACAAGGGACCTAGGCCTGGGAAAGACTTGCAAGTAAACATACAAAGCCAATTCATTAATTTTAGAACCTGCTCACTTCATAGTAGCTTCCATTAGTCTCTCTTTCACTAAATATTTCATTTTAAGCAAACATATAATTTAAGCAATCATAATTTCAAGTGAGAATATACTAGGATTCTAACCTACTTCAATAAGAAGGTTTTTGCTGCATTCAGGTCAAGAAAATAAGGAACCTACTTGACATATCAGCCAGAGGCTAATGAGGGAAAGAAAAGCCACACTTTCTTTTTCGGAAGAAAAGATTTAATGAAGGGAATTTTGTATGCAGGTATCAGAAGGCTGAAAGAGTAAAGAGGTGAAACTTGCACTAACACCTGGCAGATACAGCTACTATATCTATCTGGGTGTATAGAAACCTAGGAGGTGCAATGATCACAATGCAGGAAAATGGCAGAGGGCAGTCACTGCTGTAACTGGAACCATGGAAGTGAAGTGAGATCAGGATAAGGGGCCACCATGAATCCTTTCTTTTATCTCTTTCCCTACTTCCTTACCCTCGTTAGAAACAATGCCAGGTAGAAATGGTGTCTAGGAAGTACTGTTGGAAGACCACAAGTTATGCTTTAAATCAGACTACAAGCTGTACTTTAGATATGGACATAAGGATGAGAGGCAATTTATAAAAACCAGCCTAGATATTTTTAATTTCTGGACCTTTGTTTATATTACCATCTGTAGTGCCTGTTAGAACTCAATACACTCAAACATTCATTCCTACTGAATCTCTTTTTCTGATCCTTCTATCTTAGGTTAAAGATTCCTTTATTTAGCTCCCACTGAAACTGATATTAACAGCACTCATGTTACCACATTATGCTAATATGTTTCACAGCATTTTTTACCTTCTTAAACTTCTTAAATTTTCAAGAGAAATGTCTCTGCCACTATTCTCAATGCTTCATTTCTCATTAAATATAGTCAAGATATGGTTATGATGCCAACTCAGAGACTTCTCAATTGTGTGTGTGGCTGGTACCAAATAGTTCTTGAAACCACTTTTGGTGGTCATGTCTGCATGAAATATGTTATCTTTTGGCCAATCAGAAAACTGCAACTGCATGGGAACTTGAGAATTTTTGTATATTTGCTACCATAATTAGAACTGCAAGGAGGATTTTTTAACTAGGCTTCAAAAGGTCCACTAATAATTTGGAGAAATTAAATGATATGGTTAAATTTCTAAACACATAAGATCTACCAAAACTGAACCAAGAGGAAAAAACAAAACCAAATAAAACCAAAAAAGAAAACAAAAAAACCTAAAGAAATCAATAACAACTAGTGAGATTGAAATGGTAATAAAAACATTTCCCACAAAGGAAAGCCAAAGGCCCAACCAGTTCAGGGCTGAATTTTATCAGACTTAAAACAAATAAGCAGAGAAAAGAACACACAAAAGGCTAGATTTGGAGCTTTTCCCTCACTGGAACACTCTCACCTGCAGGCTGTTCCCCTGCCAACTCCACAATTGTGAATTTCACACCTTGGTTCAGCCACTACAAACTTCAAGCTGGCTCTGAGTTATTTTCCCTCTGCATGTGACAGCAGAACTGTCAAAAAGTGGACCTGTTCTTGGGCAAGGTAAAAATCTGTAATAGGGGATTCAATATAGCTGACTAGAGGAGAAGTCACATCATAGAAACAGGAAAGATTCACCGAGAAGAAATGACCTGTAAGATTCAACATGGTGGAGTAAAGGAGGAACCATGTTGGAGAGACTCAGAGAAAACCAAGAAACACAGTTAGGAGGAGAAAATATCATAAAAGGAAAGAGTCGAAAGAGAAGGATTAGCCAAATACCATGTAGTGACCATGTTTGAATTCTCTTTTGAAGATTACAACCCAAAGAATGATATTTATGGACAACTGGAAAACATTCCACAAAAGAGAGGAAACAAGAAGGAACTGAGAAAGTCAGCAGCAGTGGAAACCTGCAAGGAAAATGTAATAGTGCTTTCAGAGTGGACTTGTACAATAAACAGTTGGCAATTGACCTTGGCCCAAAGCCTGCTGCCACAGCTGTGGAACAAGACCTGATAGGACTGTAATTTTTGGGAAGGGCTTGGTATTCAAACCTGTGTCCCAGAGCAGCCTCTTGGACCCAAGAGACAGTCAGCAGTGGGCGATTAGGCTGTAGGGAGTCCTGCTGAGGGGATGGAGCTGGTAAACAGAGATCCAGTTTGTGCAGTCAGAGGCCAGGTTCAACCTGAGTTACAGCTGATTGGATGGTCACGTGGGTGTCCTATCCCCTCTGTTTGCAGATGTCAGCATCTAACACAGTTCTGGAGAGGGACTGCCACCTTAGACTTCCACACTGAGCAGTCCTAAGCTATAAGTTCAGTTCCTTATTCCTAGGTTGTGGTAAAGAGCTATGTGCCCAAGTCAAAGGATGGAAAACAATACTCCATGCAACAGGAACCCAGAAAAAAGCAGGGTAGTCATTCTGTTTGCAGATGATGAGAACTTCAAACCAAGAATGATCAAAAGAGATGATGAAGGTAACCACATACTTGTTGGGGGAAAATTCAAGAGGAAGATAGAACAATCATAAATAAGAGAGTGTGCCATAATATGGGAGCAACCAACTATTTAAGACAAATATTAATACACATAAAATACCAAATCAGCAATAACACAATTATAAGGAGATCGTAGTAGCCCACTGTCACAAATAGATAAATCAACCAGAAAAAAAATCAGCAAAGAAATATCAGAACTGAGCCAAACCTGTGAACCAATGAACTTAGTAGATGTTTACAGAGTGTTCCATCCAACATCAGAATACATATTCTTTTCAGCTGTATAATAGACCATATAGTAGTCCATAGAACATGTTTAAGTCAATGCAAAGGAACTGAAATTATTCCTTGCATATTATCTGACCATAGTACAATGAAGTTGGAAATTAATGGCAAAAGAACTGCAAAACCTCCAAAAACACATAGAAATTAAATAATACCACCCACACAACCAATGGGTCATAGATGAAATTAAAGAAGAAATTAAAAAATATCTATAATTAAACAAAAATGCAGATACAATATACCAGAACCTGTGGGATATTATGAAAGCAATCCTACGAGGGAAACTTATAGCAGTGAATTCTCCCATTAGGAAAACAGAATGAGTACTATGGGTAATCTGACATTTCACCTCGAGCCTGTAGAAAAGGAAGAGCAAGTCAAGCCCAATGCCAGTGAAAGGAAGCGAAATGTAAAGATCAGAGCAGAAATTAATGTATTTGGGACTAAGAAAGCAATGCAAAGAATAAATGAATTGAACTGCTTCTTTCAAAGAACAATTAAAATTGATAGACCCTTAACTAAATTTATCAAAGAAAAAAAAAAGGAAAGGCTCAAATTCATGCAACGAGGAATGAAAAAGGTGAAATCACTAAAGATCCTGTGAAAATTCAGAAGATCAACCATACTTACTTTGAAAATCTTTACTATCATAGGGTGGAAAACAGAAGAAATGGATAGGTTCCTTGATACATACGAATTAACAAGTTTGAGTCAGGAAGATATAAAAATTCTGACAGGCCCAATATCAGTCAATGAAATTGAAAGTGTAATTAATAACTTTATGACAATGAAAGATTCAGATCATGATGGATTCACACCTGAATTCTAAAAGAAAGTTAGAAAAATTTAATGTCAATACTCCTTAAACTCTTTAATGAAAGTGAAATGGAAGCTCTACTCCCTCATTCCTGGAGGCAAGTATTACCCTGATACCAAAACCAGAGAAGGACCTACTGAAAGGAGAACTACAAGACACATACCCTAATGAACATAGATGCAAAAATCCTCAGTAAGAGACTAGCAAACAACATGTAGCAAATCATCAAGATTTTATACCGTGACCAAGTAGAATTCATCCCAGGAATGCAGGGATGGTTCAACATATGCAAATAAATAAACATAATACACCATATCTACAGAGCCAAAGAGAAAAATCACATGAGCATCTCAATAGATGCAGAAAAAGCACTTGATAAAGTCTAACATTCACTCATGAAAAAAAAATCCACAGAAAATTGAAATTTTCTACCTTAATCTGATGAAAGTCACCTATGACAAAGCAACAACCAATATCATACTAAATGGAAAAAACTGAAAGCTTTCACACTAAAATCAAGAACAATGCAAGGATGTCCACCATCACCACCTCTGTTCAATATAGTTCTGGAAATATTAGCTAGAGCAATTGAAAAGAGAGAAATAAAAGGATTAAGGACAGGAAAGAAAGAAGTTAAGTTATCACTGTTTACAGATGACATGATACTCTACAAAGAAGACCAGCAAGACTCCTCTAAAAGACTTGTATATTTAATAATCAAATTCAGTTTTGTGCCTGAATACAAAGTCAACACTCAAAAATCAATAGTATTCCTGTACACAAATAGTAAACTCACTGAGAGAGAAACTAAGAAAGCCACACCCTTCACAACAGCATACAGTAAAATAAAATACTTAGGAATCAAACTACCAAAGGAAGTGCTATGGTTTATACATTGTGTCAACTTGAGAAGTCTAGCAGCTTAATTAAGTAACAGCAGCTCTACATCCTGGGGTGTAGAGCACAGTTACCTGGTCATTGTTACAATGTGAGAAGGTCAGAAGTTTAACTGAGAGACTCAGGAGGGATCCAGGGGTCTTACTTGGTAAACATCCTCATCCTGTGCAAAGGAAGGCCAGGATGTTTGTGGATGCTACACCCATCCCGGGGGGGGGGGTGTCCTGTGTACTATATAAAGGTGGAGAAGAGGCTTGCTCGAGTCCCTCTTTTACTCTGGCTGCTTTTGCTCAGCTGCTACCTTGAAGTGTTGTTCCTGTGCCATGCCACCCTGCTTTGGGACCAACTAATTGTGGACTGAAACCTCCAAAAACTGCAAGCTAAATAAACCTTTCCTTCCCTAATTTTGTGTGTGAGGTGTTTTGTCTCAGCAATGAGTAAAAAGTAACCAAGACAGGAAGTAAAAGACCTATATATTGAAAATTGCACTATTCTATAAAGAAAATAGAGAGGGATATCAAAGAATGGAAATATATCCATTGCTCATGAATAGGAAGAACCAACATAATTAAAATGGCCATGGCCTCAAAACTGTTGTACACATTTGATACAATCCTGATCCAATTACCATTCCCATACTTCACAGAACTAGAGAAAATATTACTGAAATTTATTTGGAAACAAAGGAGAACTACACTAGCAAAAGCAATTCTTGGTGACAAAGGCAGGGCAGAAGGCAATACAATCCCTGACTTGAAATTTTACTGCAAAGCTACTGTGATAAAATCAGCACATTATAGGCAAAAAAAGACCTGAGGATCAGTGGAACACTTTGAAAGATGCAGACACAATGTCAAACACATTCAGCCATTTTATCTATAACAAAGTGGTCAAACAGGTTCACTGGAAGAAAAATAACCTCTTTAATAAATGGTGCTGGAAGGCCTGGGACTCACCCAGGCTTGCCCTGGCACAGCTGTTGCTCTGAACTTGCAGACAGACTCAGGGTCTGGGTGGCATCACACTCCGTGGTACACTCTGCCTAGCTCCCTGGGACCAGGAGGCCTTGGCACCCACCCAGTTAAGGCCGAGGCTCCACCCACACACCCCGGGAGGCCACCCTCCCTTGCTGAGCACAGGATCCAGCTCTACCGGGTCCTGCAACTCAACGTGACCAACTACTCACTCAGCGCGACCCACAGGGAAACACCCAGTCAGCCTCACAGGACACAGAGTCACATAGGTTCTAAAAGAAAATGACAAAACGAAAGACCAAGAGGCAGTCTCAGTCCCCCAGCCCACTAAGAACAAACCCAGAAGACACTGAAATAGAAGACAGTGGGAGTCACACAAATGGACTTTCTGAAATGATAGAAAATGCAGTAAAGAAACAGCTTGATGAAGCTATAGAGAAATTCAAATCAGAAATATTCTCTCAGCTAAAAAATGAAGTGAGAATCATTATTAAAGAAATGTTGTGTGCATCTAAAGAAGAGCAAGATAAAAAAATAGAAGAACTTAAGAAAATGATCGAAACCCTGAGTGAGCAATATAAGACACAAACAGAATGCATGAAACAGATGCAAAGGGAAATGCATGAAATGAAAAGCTCCATTGAAAGTTTGAAAAACCACTTAAACGAAGCTGAAGTTAGAATCTCAGATCTTGAAGACAGCATGGGAGATCATGGCCATGAAAGAAAAGATCTCCTAAAAATAGTAAGAAACCAAGAAACAACAATTCAACAGCTGCGAGACGATGCCAAGAGAAATAACATAAGATTAATAGGCATAAATGAAAAAGCAGGGGTCAATACTAATGACTTGCGAAGACTATTCACAGAAATAATAGCAGAAAGCTTTCCAAACATGGGAAGAGAATCTGAAATACCTGTAACTGAGGCATACAGAACCCCAATTAACCACAAGCAAAATAAATCCTCACCCAGACATATAATAAGGGGATCAGAAATACAGCACAAGAACAAAATACTAAAAGCTATCAGAGAAAAGAAACAGATCACCTATGAAGGAAAGCCTATCAGAATCACAGCAGACTTCTCAACACAAACATTTAAGTTAAGAAGAGCTTGGAGTGAAGTATTTCAAATCCTGAAAGAAAATAACTTTCAACCTAGATTGATGTACCCTGCAAAACTATCCTTAAAAATTGATGGAGAAATAAGATACTTTCACAACAAAGAAGAACTGAAGAAATTTATGGCCACCAAACCATCACTACAGAGAGTACTGAAAGACACTCTAGAAAGAGACAAAGAGATCCACAATCTTAAGAACAACAACAAAAGGAAACCACTAAGCAGGGCAAACAATTAAACAGAATATGTAGAAAACCAACAACAGAAAGATATCACAACAGGGATGAGCCAGTACATATCAGTTATATCAATCAATGTAAATGGTCTCAACTCACCAATAAAAAGAAACAGACTAGCAGAGTGAGTTAAGAAACAAAACCCAACAATATGCTGTGTACAAGAAACACATTTCACTCAAAAGGAAATTCACAGACTAAAAATCAAAGGCTGGAAAATGATACTCCATGCAACAGGAACCCAGAAAAAAGCAGGGGTAGCTATTATGTTTGTAGACAATGCAAACTTCAAACTGAGAATGATCAAAAGAGATGAAGAAGTTCACTACATACTTGTTAGGGGAAAACTTCAAGAGGAAGAGATTACAATCATAAATATATATGCACCGAATATGGGAGCACCCAACTATGTAAGACAATTCTTAATAGACATGAAAAACCAAATAAACAATAATACATTTATAACAGGGGACCTTAATGCCCCATTGTCACAGAGAGATAGATCAACCAAACAAAAATCAGCAAAGAAATAGCAGAACTGAATCAAGTTTGTGAACAAATGGACCTAGTAGATGCATACTGAGTATTCCACCCATCAACATCAGAATGCACATTCTTCTCAGCTGCACATGGGTCATTCTCTAAAATACATCATATACTGGTCCACAAAACAAGCTTAAGTAAATTCAAACGATCTGAAATAATTCCATGCATATTATCTGACCACAGCACAGTAAAATTGGAAATGAATGACAAAAAAACCTACAATAACCGCATAAACACATGCAAATTAAATAATACCCTCCTAAATAACCAATGGGTCACAGAAGAAGTTAAAGAAGAAATTAAACAATATCTACAATTGAATGAAAATGCAAATACAAATTACCGGAACCTGTGGGATACAATGAAAGCAGTCCTCAGAGGGAAATTTATAGCACTAAACTCTCATATCAGAAAAACGGAAAGAACACACATAAACAACCTAATGCTGCACC
>RJWM01046482.1:0-12313 GCA_004363535.1 Dasyprocta punctata
AGGAGAAGGAGAAGGAGAAGGAGAAGGAGAAGGAGAAGGAGAAGGAGAAGGAGAAGGAGAAGGAGAAGAAATAATAACAAATTTGTCTTGGGCTGAGAATCTAGCTCAGCAGCACAGCACCTATCTGGCAAGCATGAGGTCATGAGTTTGATTCCTGTTACCAAAAAACCAAACAAACAAAACCACACTATTGTCTAAATTTTTTTTAATTTTAAAAATAAAAACTTAGAGAAAAAGAAAACGAGAATGTTTATTATTTGATATTTAGATCCAATTCTTCTTTTCGAATTACATTTTTTTGTTTCTGCTTGGAAAAAATAGGTCTTGAAATCTTTAATTTCTCTGTAATGTTTTCTAGTTTTCTGTATATAAGTCTTGTAAATTTTGTGATGAGATTTATCACTATTTCATATTTTGATGCTCTTGTAAAAAATTTGTTAAGTTTTTGTTTCTCACCATTAAATACAGTTGCCTTTCAATAAAAAAATAAAAATAAAAAATTTGAAAACAGTATGATAATATGGACTATATTTTTTAATTCACTAATTTATTCAGTCACTCAATTAAATATTTTAAGCAATTATATTGGTTTGGAAAATATTCAAAGTGCTGGAAATACAAAAATAAATAGAACATACGATCTATGATTTCAAAGAACTTATTCTCAGAGGGATAAAGACACAACAGATAATTACAGTAGATTTATTTGAATGTTATAATAAAGGTATAAACAAAGCCCTGATAGACTCGACAAGAAAAAGTTGATTATTGTTGGAAGAATACAAGAATTGTTCATTCAACCTCCACAGAATATCATGTCTTATCTAACAAACATAACAAGGCATATTCAATAATATATGTATAAATTTAAAATGATTTGTTTAAGTCAATGTTTTCCATTGCCTTTTAAATTAATCAAGTGTTGAAACATTTTTTAATGTTTTGAAACAATGTCTTGCTGTATTGTTTAGAGTAGACTTGATCTCTTGGGATTCACCCATCTTCTTGTCTCTTCAGTAGCTGAATTATATAGCACCCACTGCACTGAACATAATTTTTACTTCGAAAGATATGTATCAATTAAACTAACCAATGATAGAAACCAATGACAGAAATCCCCATCATTTCCAAGGAAATCACTGACAGTTTATTTCATCAATAAGTATTTGAGTCTGTCCCCACGTGATATTAACATTCTAGATTTCCAGTACAGTCAAAAAGAAATCAGTTAAAAAAAACAGTGAAGCATGGAACTTCTAGCTCTGATTTTTATATGTTGAGTACTGTATGTTGTTGTTGTTGTTTGGTACCAATACTGGGAATTGAACCCAGGGCTTTTAATCTATAATCACCATCCACTATTAACTTAATATTTATTTATTCATTCATTGATTCATTCATGTATTCATTTATTATTTATGTATTTGAGACAGTGTCTTGCTAAATCACTCAGTTACCCAGGCTGGACCCAAATTTACTTCTAACTTAGCTTCCCAGTTTATCACTCATTCTTATAGGCAGTATAATCAATAAATACCATAAATATTTAAGTTTTTAAAAGATATATTGCAGAAAGAGGCACAATATCATTATCTCCCTTAAGTTACCTTCCCATACTTACAAAGACATACCATAGCATTCTTGCCAATGTCGGAAGCAGTTCTGAAAGTCCTCATTCACAAATGTCTTTCAGTTGCACTGTCATAGCTTCCTTGATGTACTGAATCAATTCCAACTATGTTGGAGACCACTATGAAGGGGCTTTGAGCAGGATTTAAAGTTAACTAACTGGCTTTCTGTTTATCTATGAGCCTGTCCAAGGTCTAGGACACTTACCTGCCGATGGGAGCTGATTCATAGTAAGGAACCTCTATGAATCACTTGTCTTGACGGAGATCTGTAGTGACCTGTGATGTCAGAGATGGCTTAAAAGGCAAGATAAGGTCACCTCCGAAGACACCTGGCTCAAATTCAAGTAAATAGATAGAGACTGCAGCTGCAGTCCTGTTCCCACCATAAATGTCATCAGGGAGATAAGACAGTTCTCCTTAATTGACACAATTTACTACTTGGAGAAGTCTTTCAAGTGACTCCCAAGGTCCTGCTCATTTCCCACACTTTCCTCAGTATCCCCTCTCTGTCTGCTTTGATAATAAATATGGGCAAGGAGAGAGGCTCTTTGTCTTAGCCCTCATGATAGCTGCAGAGTCAAGAGCTCTGCAGGGGCTTTGTTCCTCCTGGAGCCCTAAAATCACATCACTTGTCTCATTTATTCAAGCCTTTGCCGTACACCCGTTCAGGAGGCTGGGGATCTAGACCAGGTCCCCAGTACAACTATATACCTTTCATGGTCCTTTTGACTTTGGGGAAGGAGTCAGAAGTTGCACTGTACCAGATCCAGTGTATGAGCTGGGGGTGAGGACACACAGCAGTGTTTTTATGAACCCGCCTTTCCTCTGGATGGCATTTGTCAGCAGCATTCACCAGACTGTTATTCTCACCTCCTGAAGATACTCATAAAAGAGAATTTCCAGAACTGCATAAGAAAGTGGCAAAACAATGGGACATGTGCATTCTAAGTAAAGGGGAGTATTTTGTGGCAGATTAATGTTAATGTGTCTTTCAGTGTAATAATTTTTTATTCACCGTATCTTTTGAATACAGTTTATAGCAAGAGAAAACCTGAACAAACTAAATTTTTTTGCAATTCCAAAATTTATCTTCCAGAGGTCCAGGAAGTTCAATGGACACCAATTAAGATACTATAAACACCCAAAATTCTACTCCTGGGCAAATCAGGTACAAACTGCTAAATGTGTAGAGAAAATCTTTATAGGAACCTGAGGAAAGAAGTATTTTACCTATGTGGGATCATGTGTGATAATTAAAATAAACTCCTTGTCAAAAACATAAAGAAAAAGGAAAACTGGCAGAAATATTTAAAGTCTTAAAAGAACAAAGTCACCAACTTTTAATTCTGTTCCTAGCAGAAGTACCCTTCAAGAGAGAAAGAAATAGTTCTTCCTCATGCAAACAAAACCTGAGGCAATTCATCACCAGCAGATCTGGCCCATGGACTGTTACAGGAAATTCTCTGAGGAAAAGAAAATTGATGTAGAATGCAAACTCAGATCGACATTGCAGAAACAATAAATAAAATTTATTTTTTAAAACTTCTACATCTCACATGATGTAAATAATAACCGCATTTACTTAAAACAAAAATAGCAAAACATTGGATAATTGTATCATATCCAAAAGTAAAATAAATGAGAATTTAGAATGGAGGAGATTAGTGTACTCTGCTAGAAGACACTTGCACTGCCTGGGAAGATGCATGTTGTTATTCTAGCATGGACTTCAACTGTAAGTGTATATTTAAAATACTAGGAAAGTGACTTTTAAAGCACTAAAAGAGATATAATTAATGCTCTAATGAGGCGAGCACACGGAATGATACAAAATACAGTGGTAACTCAGTTCACAAACTTCATTCCTTCTACACCATGATTCTAGAACACCACGTTTGAGTTCATTCGGAAAGATGACAGCAACCAGGCTCATGGCCTGAGGCAGAGTTCACAAACAACAATATTCTGCCAAATCCTTCTGTTTGTTAACCAAATTGTTCCCAAGGAAAAGCACCCATGAACCAACGTGCTACTATACTGAATTCAGCCACAGAAAACAGAGAGGGGAAACAAAAGTAAACAAAAAATAGTTTTATCCAAAAAAAAAAAAGTATTTGAAAATGTAGATATTAATCAAACCACATAACTACTTTGACTAAAAGTAAACCAATGAAATGATAGACTTATAACTGATGATAATTATATATAAAACCTTGAGATTTGCAAAAGCATGTAGTTTAAAGGTAAATCCATGTTGTCACAAATGACATGATGCTATTCATCTGTATGATTCCTTCATGTTCTATTATGAATATATGTCATATGTTTTTACTTATTCATCACTGCTGGACATTTCAGTTGATTCTACATATATCTTAGCTGTCATTAAGTTTTCTGTGTCTTTTTGTAGCTTCATGGATCTTCTTTATAGCCCTGCATAATATTCTATTGTATGAAGTAAATATGGGTATGCAGGTATGTCTGGGACATAATGATTCTATTTCCTTTGAAATTATGCCAGTAGTGGGATTGCTGGATCATATAATAGTTTCATTTTCATGATCACAAAAATCTCACTCTGGTTTTGGTGTTTGTTAAATGAAACAAACCAGAAACAGAAGACAAATGTTACATATTTTCATTCACTTGTGGAAACTAAAAAGTTTGATCACATAGAAGCAAAGAATACTGTAATAGAGGTCCCAAGGGACTAGGAAAGATAAAGGAAACATAGACTGGAATCTGAGGGTTAGATAATGATTACCAAAATACATTCAGAGGGAATAAGTAATTGTAATGTTCTATAACATGGTATGATAAGTATGTGAATAATAATTACACACCTGAAAATAACTAGATAATTGCTTGAAAGTTCACAACATAGAGAAAGGATCATATATGAGTTGTAAATGGTGTGACTTGTCATTGCACATTATACGCATGTGTTAAACTTTAATTCTGTATCCCATATATAATTACAAATATTATGCTGGTTAAAAACATTTTTTATATCTTTACATTTTTCAAAAACTAAATGGATGAGAGAAGTTTTGATAACTAATCAAACAAAGGTGGAATGGTATATTAATTTCACACATATTAACTTTAGATCAAGAAAAATAGTCAAGAACTGAAAGACACATGCTTAATTTTAAAGCTTCCATTTTCCACAGAAGCATTATGATCCATAAGGTATATGCAGATAATTGCAAAAAATCAAAATACTTGGTGAAAAACTTACATAAACACAAAGAAAAATAGATAAATCTGTTTTAAAAGACTTCAACACCTCACTTTCAGTAATTGATAAAAAAAGGCAGAAAATTAGTAAGAACACTAAAAGTCTAAATAGTTAACTTGATATGATAGACATTTGCAAAATACTGTACTTTAAAACAGTTACAGAATGTTTCTTGTAGACTAGGGGAAAGATGTACAGATACAGACATAGATGATATAGATATAGACATAGACATAGATATAGATAATTTGCACATAGACATGTACCTGAAGGCATACTATGAGAAGATTGCTGTCACCAGTCATAAAGCTACCTGAAATTTATGTTTCTTTCTTTTTCTTTTTTTTTTTTTCATCACCAGGGATTGAACTCACAACCTGAAATTTATGTTCACTATGTACAAACAAAAACCTGTTCATGAATGTTTATAGTTAC
Source organism: Dasyprocta punctata (assembly GCA_004363535.1). NCBI lineage: Eukaryota > Metazoa > Chordata > Mammalia > Rodentia > Dasyproctidae > Dasyprocta > Dasyprocta punctata. The sequence goes on from RJWM01046482.1 coordinate 5,308, forward strand.
TTTTTGTAAAATGGTCAAAAATTGGAAGCAACCAAGATGTTCTTTAATAGATGAACAAATGAGAAAACTGTATAACATCTAGACAATAGAATATTATACAGTGCTATAAAGAAGATCCATGAAGCTACAAAAACACACAGAAAACTTTGATATACGTTGCTAAGTAAAAGACATCAGTGTGAAAATACTGCTTACTGTATGATTTCAATTCTATGACATTCTAGAAATAAGAAATTATACAAAACAAAAGAAGATCATTGATTGCAAAGAATTTGAGTGGGAGGTATTTAATAAAGTGTAGGGAATTTGCTTAAATCAGTGAATTATTTGCTACGGTACTTTAGTGATGGATATATGACATTACTGTATAAGCAAATAATGAAGTCAATAAACCATAAAACAAACAGAAAATCTTCAGATAGGAGTATTTTAGAACAGGGTGCAATCTATGACTAACAAATCTAATTTCATTACAAAGGAATTAGAGAAGTCAGCTAAAAACTTTAGGGCTGGGAGAGATGTCCTAAGTAACTGAAAATGAGATATCTTCATTCATTCCCGTTTTTATAGCACATTGTCACTCTATTTGTCACTTTTACATTGTTTGGACAAAATACCCAGCCCAGAGTAGAGATTTGGTTTGGCTCGTGATTTCAGAGGTTTTGTTTGTGTTCAACTACATTCAAGGCAGAAACTTCATGGCCGAAGGACTCTGAGCAGGAAAGTTGCTCAACTTGTGACATCGATAAACAGGGGGAAAGAGCCTGAGAGAAAGGGACCAGGACCACATGTGCACCCCAAGGTTATACTTCCACGCCCACTCAGACACATCTAACAGTATATTCCATTTATGAATCCTCTAGACATCTCTCAAGTCAGTCGAGTTGAACCATCCCAACCCAAAACCACGTGATTTATAAATATTATAAATTTATTTCTCACCAATCTGCAGGCCAGGAACACTACAGTTCCAGGCAATGGCAGATGCCAAATCTGATGATGCCTGCTCTCTGTTTCCATAATGTACCTTTTTCTTGGATCTTCACTTGGCAGAAAAACAAAAGTATTGAATGCTGTATCTTCATTTGGCAAGGAAAATAACTCTTGGACACCCTCCTTTATAGGGTCAGTAATTGCATTCATGAAAGTTCTGCCCTCATGAACTGAATCACTTAAAGTTCCCAATCTTAATGCTATCACACAAACAATCTAGTTTCAACATATGAATGAGAGAAAAATTTGGAAACATAGTAAAGTAGACTATGGTTGAACTCAAAAAGAGCTACAACACAGTCTTCTCTTTATAATGTGCTTATCACTGAAGTGCAAGCTAACAATTCTTAAGATTATCTCCATGTATATCTAAAACACTTATGTAAATGACTGTTGGATGCCAAGTATCAGATTTCTATTGTTAGAGAAAGACTTTGCAGATAAGGGGGAGAGAAGGCTAGAATGACTTTGTGATGGCAGATTGGAGGTAAAGACATCAGTCTGAATTCCATTTATTTAATATGTATATACATGGCTACATGTAGAAGTATTCACAGACTCATATATGCACACATGCTAGCAGAAACGTATTTCTTTGTTCATTCAACTGACAGAGCCTAAAAGTTATGATATGGCAGTAGCAATGGGCATCCCTGGCACACAGGACTTAGTTTCTGATACTACTCTCCAAGAAAAGGAACCAGTGAACACTAGAGAAATGGCTAATTTTAGAATTCAGTCATAAGATACGTATACAAGTTAAACATACAGGATGAGTCTAGAAAGTCTTATAAAATAGCCTCATAAAAACCTCCCAATGGCCGGGCGTGGTGGCGCATGCCTTTAATCCCAGCATGTGGGAGGCTGAGGTAGGAGGAGCATTGTGAGTTCGAGGCCGGCCTGGGCTAAAACACGAGCGCAAGGCCGGCCTGAGCTACACAGTGCGACCCTGCCTCAAAAAACCAGGGCTGGGAGTTTGGCTCAGTGGCTTAAGCGCCTGCCCTGGCAGGTGCAAGGTTGTGAGTTCAATCCCCAGTACCGCAAAAAAAAAAAAAAAAAGAAAAGAAAACTTCCCAATGAACAGAGTGTGGATTGACTAAGCTTAATTGTATAACTTCGAATGATTTTGAGATCCTCTAGTTGATGTTTGGAGCACAACTTTGGATGTGTCTCGGTGGATCAGGACGGTGTGACATGGATACCAGATGGTATCTGGTCCCTTCCTCTCTGGCATTGTTCTGAGCTGCTTCCTGGCTGCCCTGAACTAAGCAGCTCTTTTCAGCCATAGCTTCCACCATGATGCTCTTGCCTTGAAGCCAAATAACTGAGCACTGAATCCCCTGACTGCCAGCCGAATTAAACCTCTTCTCCTTTAACTTGTGGGTGTTCAATATTTTGTCCCAGTGACAGGAAAACTAACAGATCTGAAAAGGGACACAAGAACCAAGTGAAAGTGCTTCCATGATCAGACTACAAACAGTATGATAATCTTAAGTAACATTAGATTATGACCCAATGTATAATGTAAATATCTAAGTCCATCTTGCCATAAGTAGAGACCAACATCAGCAGTGATCAATCATGTAGATGGCATGAAATATTGAGACTATGTGATAAAAATGTCACATTCCATGCTGATGCAAGATACTAATAATGAAATGCCTTAGTCAATCCTGTTACTATAAGAGAAATCCTGAGATCGCGGGATCTATAAAGGATAGAAATTTATTTTGTCTTACATTTCTGGAAGTTGAGAATCACAAGAGAATGGCACTGAAATTGTATTGTCTTCTTGTAAAAATTTCATAATACAACAAAACATAGTAGCTGACACACCTGGAAAAGACAAAAAATGCAGGGATGACTCATATTTTATAGCACCTATGCCTATATGAAGGAATTCACTTTTTTAATGAAAGCATTAATCCCATTTAATGACTTCGTCACCTCTTAAAGGTATCACTTCTCGACACTGCTGCAAGAGGAATCAACTTACAAGAGATTCAGAGGGGTGAAACCATATACAAACCATTGCATAGGAGAAATTAGGCAGGATATATGGAAACTTTCTCTACTATTTTCTTAATTCTTCTTTGAATCTAAACTATCTTTTACACAAGAAATTCTAATGAGGCAGAGCAGAAGAGATAGCAGGATCAAAATAGAGACAGAGACACAGAGATTCCTAATTAAAGGAAAAGACATCACTTTAATTCTAGTGTAATTTTTAAAAGTGAAACAAAAGACACCCTGTATTCTTTTTAGCTTTGACCCAATGTTTTATTTTTTATGGGGTTTTTACCCCTAAACATTACAGCAATACAAAAAAATTCTTAAATGTTTCAACCAAAAATAGTTATTTCAGAGATGGTAGAAATCAATCAGTTTCACTCAACTTGACTATCAACACAGAAGGAAGAATTAGAGGATTAGAATTGGGCCCTCTGCTTCCCCTACTAGATGGTTGAATAATATTACACCCTTCATTATTTTTAATAGCAGTCTTGTGATAATTTTATCTGGGCATGTATAAATGAAGAATTGCATAAAAGGAAGCCTTGTATTTTAGTTTAATTTCACTATAGATAGTGCCTTTACATTTTCATTGATGAATATATTTGAATTTTAATACTTCAAAAATTGTATTTTTATTCCTTCACAGTGAGGATATTTTAAACAACATTTACTTGATATGGAAAAAGTAAAAAGAGTCAATTCAACTATTTACTAGCTAAAAATCATTTTAAAAATTAATTTGACAGGAAACTGCAAGCTTCATGTTATTAGTTTGGTAAATTTTAATAGATTATTGATCAACAGTAACTGAAATAGTGAAAAGGATGATCCATAAAGAAATCTATTGTGTATAAAACTTTTGATAAAAAGAAAACATTAAATTTTCAACAACCCATTTATTATCTGGTCATTCAAATGGCAAAGAGGTCAGTGAAGTTTTCAATAGGCATAAGTTCATAGGTAATCAATTACATTATTTTTGCTTTTTGAGACAGAGTCTTGCTATGTAGTTGAGACTGGTTTTGAACTCACTGTAGCGTAGGCTGACCTTGAATTTGCAGCAATGATCTTGCCTCAGCCTCCCAAATGCTGGGATTACAGGCATGTGTCACCATACCTGGCCTTTGATTACAGTATTTTTTAAAAGAGAAATAGAAGGTAAATAACTTGTGATACTCTCCCTCTCTGTTGTGTCTCCCAGTGCTCCTGTCCAAGTCTATCTATTATTGTAGGCCTAATTCTCATCTCCTTAATCCACAATTATTTGCCTAACTGCTCAAGAGTTAACTGAATTCCTGTAGCATACATAGCTTATTGTAATCAACCTGAAACTTGCTATGCATTACTAGGTATTATATGGTCTAGCAATACTTTAATTTTTATAAATTATTTTACTTATATTTTCTGTTACTTGTATATTGCTGGCATATTGAAATCATATCAATTTCTGCTTTGATCTAGCCTCCATTACCTAAATAAAGCAATATGCCAGTCAGATTTTTGACATTATACCCAACATTTAGAAAATCAATTCACAAAAAAGAAATTTTTATTTTGGCTCACAGACTTAAGAGATTCCAGTCTGTGAATGATTGGCCTTATTGTTTTAATGCCTGTCATGTCAGGGAGACTCTCATGGAGCAAATCTCTCACCTCAAGGTCAGGACACAAAAAAGACAAAGACAAATGGGTCTGGATCCCCACTATCTCTCTCAAAGGCATGCCCCAGTGACCCAAAGGTCTTCCACTAGATTCCACCTGCCAAAATTTACTCCATTTCCAGTAATGCCAAACTGAGGATTATGCCTTTAACATGAAAGTGTTGGGTGATCTTCTAGCTCAACATTATAATTGCAAGTGGCAGACATATAGTAGGCATTAAAGGGATACTTTCTAATTTATCAGTAACATTTGATCCAAGGACCGGGGATTTAGCTCAGTGGTGTAAGCACCTGCCTGGCAGGCATGAGGTTGTGAGTTTGATCCCTGGCTCCAATAAATAAATAAACATAAAAATCATTCATATACATTTATACTTTTAAAAAAAGTACTATTTGATCCAGTGTACATATTGAACAATATATTTATAAACAGTACAGTTTTGAGACAGCTTCTATTAGTTTTATTTAACAATCATGTTTAAAAATATGCTGCTATTTCTTAATGGAATATTTTCTTTTCAAATTATTGCTGCAAAAGTCAAAATATTATTGAACATTTTCTCACTATGTTATTTTATAAAATGTAGTCATTTAAATGAGATGTTGCTTTTAACTAGTACAAAATACAGCATACAGAGTTTTTGGATGAACAAGTTAAAAATTAATGAAAAGTAACCATGTATTAGATAGTAAAAAAAAAAAAAAGCTCTCAATGTATGTCAAAGATTCGTCTCTATGTATTTTTGTACAATTATATTCTCTGATCAACGTGAAATAAAATTAGCAACGAGTAACAAAAAGATGTTGTAGTATAAATATTTATGCCTCTTCCAGTTTCCTGTAAGGATTTTGTTTCTTTTTCTTTCATTTTTTTTTAATGATTTTGAAAAAAAGCAGAAAGCGTGGGAAAATGAAGGCATAGTCTACATGAAGACAACAAAAATCTGATGTATATCTGATGAAATGTTAAGGAATTCACATCCCAAAATATAAAAGAGAAAAAATTAAGACACAGAGAATAAAGAATCTAACCCATTTTATCAGTATGGCATTTGCCCATTCAAATTAAATCATTTTGGATACATATCACCATCTAGAAACTTCCTTAAAAAATGGACATTGATTACAGAGCCTACCACATTCATTTCTGACAATAAAGTCTACAATGTCAGGGTAAGATGAAACTAAACACTCTATTTCTTTACAAGAGGGAAAAAAGCTATTCTTGAGTGACTGCAAAAACCTACCAGCTTCATAGTTTCGAGTAGTTCAAATCGTCTCATTAGTTTTCAAAAAAATCTTAACCCATAAATTTCCTCCAGAAAGGAAGTTCATTCATTTTTTCCCATTGCTCATTGCTATGAATAGCCCAGAATTACTGTAAACCAAATTTATGACCTGAAATTAAACATTTTTATACAGTGATGAAGAAAGGAAAGTAGTATGCCGCAGAGACATTTTCACTCTCATGTTCATTACCATTCACAATAACTTAGAAACAAAACCACCTGAATGTGTACCTACTGATAAAGAAATGTAGGACATACACATGATGGAATAATATTCAGTCTTAAAAATGAAAAGTACCCTGTTGTTTGTTAAAATATGAATAGAACTAGCGAACAGTATGTTAAATGAAATGAATCGGGCATGGGAAAAAAAACGGGTACCACTTGTTCTCACTCATATGTAGACTCTAGCAAAGTTGATCTCATAAATGGTCAGCAAAATGGTGGTTACGAAAGGCTGAAGAAGACAAAGGGCAGCTGGGGAAAAGCTGAACAATGCGCACTAATTTATAGTTAGATAGAAGCAAGAAGCTCTGCTGTGTAGTTGCATAGTAGGGGCTAAAGATAATGATGATGTGCTGTGTATTTCAAAAAGCTAGAATAAAGGATTCTGAATGCTTTCACCAGAAAGGAATTGTACATATTTGAGGAGATAGATACATATTGACCTGATTTAAACATTGCATGATGTGCAGTTGTAGTAAAACATCAAGTTATACCCCATAAATCTGCACAGTTTTGTTTTTATGTATCCATTTAAAATTAAAGTATCACAGGTTATGATTTAGACAGGTCTTCTCTAGTGTGGACACTGTGACTGGCTGTTTATTCACTGGGCACCAAATAACCTGGCAGGAAAATCAGAGCGTTGGGGACAAGAAAGAAGAGAATCACTTGGTGTCAGTGTGCTTGTGTTTGTGCCATCAGCAATGAAAAACAATGGTTAAGAGGTTGTGTCCATGAAATGAGGGACCCAAGAACTTATTTGTCTTGGCATAAATCAATCATTCTATAAGATTCAAATGTGGGAATAAATATTTGAATACC
>RJWM01046483.1:0-12318 GCA_004363535.1 Dasyprocta punctata
TGGTGGTGCTAAACTATCTCCATGTTTCTGATATTTTTAATGGTAGGCTTTTAAATCTCATCACAAACACGCAGTGTCCTGGGGAAGAGCCCCAGCCCCTTGGCCTGCCACTTTCCAGTGTCCTTTATCCCTTTGACGGGACTCTTTGGTCTGCAGAAATGCTGTCTTGGCATGCTTCTTCTAGACTGTAAGATTTGGGTTGTTTTGTTTTGTATTTGGTTTATGTTTACATGCATCTTGTATTTCCCTGAAAACTAAATAAAGTTTTTGGCCTTTTTAACTGAAAACAAAAACAAAAGCACATCACTGATGTTAACCTTCATCACTTAGTCAAGGATTTAAATACTAATTCGTCAGATTTCTTTACTGGAAAATTACTGTTTTTCTGTTTTGCTATTCTAAGTCACTAAATATAGTCCATTCTTAGTGAGGGTGGGAATTAAACTCCACCTCTTCTGAGAGGGAGTGTCTATACATATTACTTGAAATTGTTATGTAGGAAAGATTAGTCTCCTTTCCTTTTTTTTTTTTTTTTTTTTTTTTGTGCACTAGGGATTGAACTCACAACCTCGCACCTGTCAGACAGGCGGTTAAGCCTCTGAGCCAAACTCCCGGCCCTGTCTTTTCCTCATTTATCTAATCATTTATTTATGTCTGTATGGACTTACGTCAAACCTTGATCTAAAACCTGTGTTTCTTTCTGCTACCCCAGCTAAGAAATGACAAGAATACATATCAAGGCAGTGGTTTCATAGAAGCTTATTAATTTCAGACATTTTGGGGCGGTAGAGTTGAAAAAATTTGACGATCTTGCATGTGAGTGGGTGGTGGAGAGGGAATATTTGAAAATAACACATTGATTTGAATGATTGGAGTTAAAACTTTGGTTTGAAGTTGTGTGCTAACAAGTGTGCAGACTGGTCCTGGGCTTCGATGACCTCAGCTTCCGTAGAGACTCTCTAGCCTCTGTCTGCTCCACCGAGCAGCCTTTTCTTTTGCCAGAGCCGACTGCTTCTCTTTCTGCTTGAGACACTGGGGCCCCCTGGTGGATGGCACCCTGGGACCTGTTGTGAGTGGCATGGGTTTGGTGGTTGTTTTGGTGTTGGGTTTTTCTATTTGTACAGCAGAGTACTTGACACTCTTCCCTTCCCTCTCTCTCTTGCTGCTGGATTGAATTTAGAGTCTCACATATGCTAGGCAAGTGCTCCGCTGCAGCCCCTGCCCTTGGTTCTATTTTCTGTCTAAAAAATTATTAATCCCTTCCCGTTTCAGAGTTATTAGTTTGTCCCCATCCAGTAAGAGGACAGTAACCCTCCATCACTCCCGTTATCTAGTACTCTAAACCTGAGTGTGCTCAGTCCATATTTTTACTGGGTTATCCTCTTCTTCCATCTAGTACAATATTAATGTTAATTCTTGTTTCAGAGCCATCATCAACCACTTTAATCCCAAAATTGAATCCTACGCTGCTGTGAATCATATATCCCAGCTGTCAGAGGAGCAGGTAAGCTACTACCCTCCCCGAGTGACCTAGTTGGTGGCTAGGATGAGACAGCTGCCTTCTCTCTAGTGGCAGGAGAGTCTGTTACTGAGCTTTTGGTGGGGGTGGCAAGTGTCAGGCCTGGAGAGGCCTTGATAGCACTTTAAATAAAGTTGCACCTTTTCATTTATGCCCTCCTAAAGGTATGTTTAGTTTATACTATATATCTGTAGGTGAAATGTGGTAAATATAGCTCTGGAGTGGGTGACAAGGCATTACTCTTTAAAATTTTAGAGTGATTTCAATATTTGAAAGTAAGAAATGAGAATTTAGAAATAAAAGAAAATGCCAATTTAAATGATGAGTTTAGCTTAATTTGAAACTATTTGGCTCATTAAAACATGAGCCCCCATTGGGACAGAGTTTCGTTAGTAATTGAGTTCCCTTTGCCTTGAGCGGTTGTTTCTGTGATGGTCTTTCTCTGGTGTGGCCTCACTTGGGGTCCAGATAGGTTTGTGTGTTTGTTCTTCTTGGGTCTGGCCCGATTTCTCTTTTCCCAAAGCACCTGCAGTTAGCTCTGCATTATGTAAAGTACAGATGGGGCTTTAGCATGGAACGGGGTTGAATCTAACGTTTCATTCTGAGACACTTGAGTCCTGTTCTAAAAAACACAAAACAAAACATGTTTTTCATGTGATCACCTTCCTTTCCATCATGCTGCCCAGTTGGAGGGGCCAGTAAGATTCCAAGCCAGTACGAGAACCACATATGCTCAGTCCCCCCGCCCCCTCCCTCTGGCCCATCATTGTAACCCTTTTCTGAGCCTTTTATTGGCAGGGACAGCCAGCAGCTCTGGTGGGACCATGTGTTCTAGCGTTGTGAAAAGCTACTCTGTTCCCCAGGCTTCTCAGTGTCCCCCCCAGTGGCTCTTTCCTCTGCCAGATGGATAGAACTCTATTAGTGTGTCGGTTGTTCCCTTTGACATATTTGTTCTCTTTTGTGAGGCCAGCTGTGTGAATCCATCCTCACATTTAAAACTGCTTTTGTAAATGGCTTTCATTTTCTTCTTCCCTTTCATCCTATAGTGCAGCCGGAATCTTGTTCTTTGATGCTGGTCCTCTCTGCAAGATGCTTCTTGGTGTTACTACCTCTTCCTGTTGGACTGATTCATGTCAGTTTTACTGTATCATTTTTCTGCAGAATAACTCAATAACTTGAGTTCTATACAGTGAGAGGAGTGACTTTCTATCCACAGAGAGATCTGGTTAGTCTAATTTTTTACTTTATTTTTTTAAGGAGCAGCTATTTTTACTGCAGCCTCAGGCAGCGAGGGGAAGTTAGGTTGCTTTCTTCAGCAGTAGGGGCCACAGAGCAACAGTAAGGCCCCAGTCTGCTGCCAGAGGCAGTCCGGAACAGGAGGTGAGCGAGTCCGTGTCCTCACCTCCCTCTGGTTCCTTTCCAAGTTAAATGCGGTGGGCTAGTGTGTCCTCTTGCAGTGGCCCATTCTCGTCCTGGCGAGCGTATTTGTTTTCCTAATTTTACTGGCTCAAACTCTTTCTGCAGATCCTGTTTCTTTTCCTACCTTTAATAAATGTAAATCCTTGCTACTGTTTTAAAAAAAAGTTAAATGAAGTGATAAAAGTGCTTCTGGGAAAGAGTCCACAAATCCGGGGCGAGGTGATTGCGTGGAGAGGGAAGGAGAGCACCAGTGAGGAGAGGAGTAGCTCCCAACAGGCAGCGGGCCGTCAGATGCCTGCTGTATTGCAGGACGAGTGCTGGGTAGTGGGTCAGTGGCGAATCACCCTGACTGTGGCCCTGACCGTCATGGAGGTCCTCCCTCACTTCCGTGCTGGGAGCAAACCTTGGGGCTCCATGTGCCAGGTAGACACTACCACTGAGCTAACCCCCAGCCCTGTCTGGGAGTTTTTGTGTCCTCGTTACCTCTCTTTTTAAAAATGTTTTATTCTAATAAACTATTGAATAATTATTCCTATCTATCTATCTGTTTTATTAGTACATATGTGTAGTACATAACGTTTACATTCCTTGTGTAGAGTTGGCATGTGTACGTAGCACATCTTCATTCTTCATTATTCTGTTTCCCTCGCCTCATTCCCCTCCCTCCATCCCATTTGAGGAACTGCTTCCTATTTTCTCTCTTTTATTTTTCTCTTTATTTATAATTTGGGTTTCTCATATGACAGAAACCATGCAATAATACATTCAAGCTTGAGTGTCTGATTTGTTTCATTTAACATTATGGTCTCCAGGTGCCTCCATTTTCCTGCACGTGACTCATCTATATCCTTTATGGCAGAGTAGTATTCCATTGTGTGTAAAAACCACATTTTCTTTATTCATTCTTCTGCTGATGGACATTTAGACTGCTTCCAAGACTTCGCTATTATGAATTCTTCTACTATAAACATGGGTATGCATGTGTCAGTATAATATGGTGTTTTTAACTCTTTCAGAAAGATACCTAGAAGGAGAATAGCTAAGTCAAATGGAGTTTTAATTTTAGTTTTTGAATTTTTTGAGTTTTAGTTTTGAAATCTCCATATTGATTTCCATAGTGGCTATAGTATTTTACATTCCCACTAGCAATGAAGAAGGGTTCCTTTTTTCCCCATGGCCTTGCCAACATTTGTTATTATTTGATTTCTTGATGATAGCCGTTCTTTCTAGAGTAAGCTGGAATATCAGTGTTGTTTTAATTTATATTTCTTTAATGGTCAGCAATGATGAACATTTCTTTGTGTATTTATTGGCCATTTGAACTTCTTCTATCAAGTACTTATTTCACTTGCCCTTTTTTTGTTTGGGTCTCATTGGTGGGGGTCTAACATTTTTGAGTTCTTTATATATTCTAGATATTAATCCTCTATTTGAGGAATCACTAGCGGAATATTTTCTCATTGTGTAGATTTTCTTTTCATTCTGTTAGTTGTTTCTTTTGACATACAGAAGATTTTTAATTTGATACGATCCCTTTTGTTGATTCTCGGTACTATTTCCTATGCAACTAGGGTTTTAAAGTTCAGAAAGTTCTTGCCTATGCTTATGGCTTCAGGAGTTTCATCTATTTTATCTTCCAAAAGGTTATGTATTTATGAGTTAACAGTTCTTTGATTCATTTTGATTTTAGTTTAGAAGTAGGAATCTAGATGTTGGCAGTAGGTTTGTCGGAAATGGCTTTTATCAAATTGAGATCAGATCCAGCTATACCTATTTAATTCAGTGTTTTTATCATGAAAGGATGTCAGATTTTATCATGGCTTTTCCTGTGTATATTGAGATGATCATGTGATTGTTGTCTTTGCTTTGCTTTGTTTTGTTTTTGTTTTTTGAGACAGGATCTTGCTATGTAGCCCAGGCTGACTTTGAACTCACTCTGTAGCCTAGGCGGGCCTCAAACCTGTGACAATTCTCCTCCCTCAGCCTCCTGAGTGCTGGGATTATAGGCATGCACCACCATACCTGACCTAGCTCCTGTTTTAGGTATCTCAAGGTAATGCATTATTGCTGATTAAACAAAGCCCAGTCTCTCACAGTGAGGTTTCTTTATAAACATCAGAAAGACAAGTAAGTTTTTTGTTAGTTTTCATTGGCTTCATGGAGAGCAAAACTTTTTAGTGAGTTAATTCCCTCAGTGTAATTGAATAGTCACGCATTTTCTAGCTTAATAAACTGCATACATTTTTATAGTGTTTATTTAGATGTTGTATTTGTCTAGAATTAATTGTGAAGCTTCTTCATTTTTACCTCATTCTTAAAAGCATGTGGTAAGAATAAACATAAATGTTAGTGTTTTCTGTTTTGTTTTGTTTCCTTTTCGAGAGAGTCTCATGTAACCCAGGCTGGCCTTAAACACACAATGATCTTCCTGCCTAAACCTTCCAAAGTCTGGGATTACAGGCATGTACCACAATACCTGGCTAAAACTTACTGTTTTTAAGTGTGTGCTCAGTGGCATTAAGTACATCCACATTGTCGTGCAGCTCTCATCACTCTCTTTCCAGAATTTATCCTTCCATATTCACTAATGTACTCACCAATTAATAATGCGCATTCCCCCTGCCCTTGGCAGGTAATTACTGTTTTATTCTCCATGTCTATGAATTTGACTATTCTAGGTAACTTAGTGGAATCATATACTTAATGAAATCATATCCTTTTTATTTTTCAGTATACTTGGTGTCGAACCTCATGCCTCATGTATGGTAGCAGTTCTGTACCCACTGAAGTGCATTCCCAGGCCTTTAAAAAAATCTGTTTGAGACAGGGTCTCACTAGGTTGCCCAGGCTGACCTCAAATTTGCAGTCCTCCTGCCTCAGCCTCCTGAGTAGCTAGGTTTATAAGCGTGAGCTTGTATGCCTGGGCCTGTGTCATATACTTTTGTGACTGCTTGTTTCTTTTCATGTAGTATATATTCAGGGTTCATCCATGTCATAGCATAGATCAGAATTTCATTCCTGTTTAAGTCTGAATAATATTCCATTATATGTACGTGTGTGTGTGTGTGTGTGTGTTATATATCCATGTTTTCTTCATGTATTGATGAACATTTAGATTGTTTCCATCCTTTAGCTCTTATTGATAATACATATGTAAATATTTTTGTACCAATATGTGTTTAAGTCTCCGCTTCCAATTCTTTTGTGTATGTAACTAGAAATAGATTTGCTGAATCATATGATAATTCTATATTTAACATTCTGAGCAATCACTAGACTTTCTCAAAAGTGACTGCACTATTTTATATGGTATCCCAATTTGTACCATATCCCAATCTCCAGTTTGTTGCCAAAACTTTTTCTTTTCTTTTCTTTCCTTTTTGTTTGTTTGTTACAATAGTCATTCCAATAGGTATCAACTGTTATCTCACTGTGGTTTTGACTTGTATTACCTGAATACGTTGAGCATATTTTTTATGTGCTTATTGGCTATTTGTGTATCACCTTTGAAATAATCTGTATTGAAGTACTTTGCCTTTTTTTTTTTGAGTCAGGTTCTCTCTATGCAGTTCAGGCTGGGCTTGAATTCACTGTGTAGCCCAGGCTGATCTCAAACAGCAGTTCATCTACTTCAGCCTCCCAAGTGCTAGGATTACAGGCATGCACCACAAGATTGCTTTTGTAGTTGTTGAGTTTTAGACATTTTAAAATATATTCTGAATACTAACTCCTCATTAGATATGTAATGTAAACATTTTTTTTATACTCTATGGATAGGCTTTTTATAGTGTTTTTGTTTTTTTAATTAAGAGTAGGAAAATGTATTGGAGGTAAGCAATGGGAAATAGAATGTCTCCTGAGGTCCTGAATTGGTTGCCAAAAAAAATTTTTTTTTTGTTTTTGTCTTGGTACCAGAGATTGAACATGACTTTGCTCATGCCATGCAGGCACTTGTGCTGCTGAGCTAAATTCCCAGCCCAGTTGCCAAATTTGTTTTTTTGTGTGTGTGTTTTTTTTTTTTTTTTTTTTGTGGCACCGGGGATTGAACTCACAACCTCGAGCCTGTGAGGCACTTAAGTCACTGAGTCAAACTCCCAGCCCTGGTTTTTTGAGTTAGGGTCACACTGTATAGCTCAGGCCGGCCTTGCGCTTGCGCTGTAGCCCAAGCCGGCCTCGAACTCACAACGCTCCTCCTACCTCAGCCTCCTGAGTGCTGGGATTAAAGGCGTGTGCCACCACGCCCAGCTCTGCCAAAAATTTTGATACAATATTTTTTGGGGGAGAGGCAGTTGAGACAGGGTCTCGCTGTGCAGTTCAGTCTGGCCTTGAATTCACTACATTACCCAGACTGGCTTCGAATTCGCCGTGATCCTGCCTCAGCCTCCTGGGATTACAGACATGAGCCACCACACCATATAGTGTTCTTTATATACAAATACAGTTTATCTGCTTCTTTCATTGCTTGTGCTTCTGGTGTCATATCCAAGAAATTAGTGCCAAAACCAATGTCCTGAAACTTTGCACTTACATTTTAAGAGTTTAGTTTTTACTCTTACATTTAGGTCTTTAATTCATGTTGAGTTTTTGTTGTTGTTGTCACTTGCTTGTTTGTTTTGGAATGCTAGTGGTTAAACTCAGGGCTTCATGCCTGCTAGGCAAGCTCTGACCCACTGAGCTGTGTCCCTAGCCCAATTTTGAGTTAATTTTTTAATATGGCACTGGGTAAGTGTATATTGTTCTCTTTTGTATTTGACATATCTTTATCAGTAAAGATTAGGGAGAAGATGCAACTTGTTCTTCCAACAGCTGTGAAACTGCTTGTGGCTTACCCCGTACTGGATTTGGCTTGTTTCTAGAGCATTGTAAAAATGATACTTCAGGGTCTGGGAATATAGTTCAGTGGTAGAGCCCTTGCCTAGCACACGTGAGGGACTGGGTTCAGTCCCTAGCACTAAAGAAAAAGATCATCTTTCAGACCCCTTGTCTACTCTTAGTTAAGATTTAGCTCCTTGCCAGGCATGGTGACGCACACCTATAATCCCAGCTCTCACAAGGCTGAAGCCGGAGGGGAGGATCACTGCAAGTTTGAGGCCAGCCTGGGGTACAAAGTGAGTTTAAGGCCAGCCTGAACTACATAGCAAAACCCTGCCTAAGCGCCTGCCTGGCAGATGTGAAGTTGTGAGTTCAACACCTGGTACAAAAAAAAAAAAATTAACTCCTTTCTCTCTCCAGTATGACTTATTGGTAAACAGCCATTCCCACCTAGTAGAATCATTTGCTTTGCAAGGCAGACTTGATGATCAAGGAATAAGGATTCCTATAAGACTGAAGCTTAACTTAAGAAGTCAGACCAAAGGACTTAGAATGTGTGGCGACCTAAGTGACTTTTGTCATGGGAACTTGGAGTCTAATTTCTTCCATTCCAAGGGCTGCTTTCTCTCCAGTTCTAGTCATGCTCATCTCCAGTTCTCTCCCCACAAATATAACCGCTGTAGCTCATCGCTGTTGTAAAACTTCCTAAATTCTGGCCTCTAGCCCTTCCTTCATCAGTGATCTGCATCCTTTTCATTTCCAAAGGAAGATGATGGAGTGCCACAACCTGCATTTTCATAGATAAATCCTGTGATCTTTTGGTCTATACTAAGTAAATGTGAGTGGAAGGTGTCACAAGAGAAGCTCTTGACTTCAGGCTAAATCTTAGGCATTCAGATGCTTTCAGCTGTCTAGCTGAGGCAATGCCCCCTTCACAAAAGTGTGCTGAAGTAGGGGGAAAGGAAGGAAGGGAAAAGAAAAAAAGGGAGAAAATAGAAGCGAAAAAAATGGAAATAAAGCTTTTGTAAATAAGGAAGGCAAAAGGGATTAGAAAGGAGGGAGGGGATTGGGGAAAAATGAATCAAGATATATCATCTACAGGTACAAATTCCCTATGATGAATGTAATCATTATGTATATCAAAAACATACCAATAAAATTACTTATTAAAAATTAAGCCTTTCAAAAAATATGAAGAAAAAAAGTATATGGTGGGGCCAGGGAGTTAGCTTAGCAGCATAAGCACTTGCCTGGAAAGCGCAAGGTTGCAGGTTCAATCCCTGGTACCAAAAAAGAGTATATGGTGAAGCCCTTTTTGCTCTTGTCATCTTTGGTACCTGCTGCTGCCCTTATGCCATGCCACTCTGCCTTGGAGCCAGCTGAGTATGGACTGAAACCTCCACAAACTTGAAAGAAAACTAGTTATCAGATCCAAGTAAGGAGAAGAATGGTTATTTCAGCCTTAAGAAGAGATGCACATTCAGATAACAACACTTCCTATCTCCATGACTTTAAGTGCTTCAGTATCTCTGGGGATGCTCTATATGCCCAAGGTTTATATTATAATTTGTCATCCAGAGCAGAATGTTCAAAATGCAAGAAAAGCTTCAAGGCTGTGGTGATGGCTACCACCATGCAAAGCAAACTCATCCAAAAAGGAAATGACAGACCAAATGGCAAAGTGAAAAGCGAACTCTGTGAAAGTCTATGGTGAAATAGAAGAACCCCTGTGGAGGCGTCTCTCCCTGTCTTGTCCTACTCTAAACTCTTAGGCATGCTTTTTCCTCTATTCTGCTTTTATTTTCTTCTTTTCTTCCTTCCTTCCTAAAATAAATTATTTTTACTCTTTTTGTTCCTAGTAGTTCCTTTATTCTGCTTTTCAAAGTAGAAAAAAGACTTTTTACTATTATTGGCTGCATTATATTATGGATGGGTTCACACTCAAGAAATCAGCCATGACATCTCTTGGAATAATATTTACTTACAGATGGTCCTTAACTTGCTGGGCATTTAGCTCAGCGGCATAAGCACCTGCCTGGCAAACGCAAGGTTGGAGTTCAATCCCTGGTACTACAAAAAAAAAACCCAAAAAACAGATGGTTCTTAATTTAAGGTTCAACAATAAACAGGCTTTAGAAATTTTATATATTTATATATATATTCTTGCCGGGTATGGTGGCACATGCCTGTAATCCTAGCACTCTAGAGGCTGAGGCAGGAGAATCACCTTAAATTCAAGGCCAGCCAGCCAGGGCTACATAGTGCTTTTTAAGGACAGCCTACACTACATAGCAAGACTCTGTCTCAAAAAAACAGAAAGAAAGAAAGAAAGCTAGTATATATTCTGAAATTGTATATAAAATTATGCATTTTTCTTTTTTTTTTTTTTCCTTGAAGAGGGTCCATTTTTTCTGGATTCTCAGCTGTGCTTTGACTCCCCCTTCAACATTTTGAGATTCATCAGCTCAGCTGCTTTGAATGGTCCCTTAACTTCCCTTGCTCCAAAGCTGTCAGACCTATGAAAATATCCATTGAGAAAATTGAGCTCCTGTGGGTTTTCACTGTGTGTTTTGGTTTACAGATGCCACAATGTATTAATTCATACCAGCTCTTATTTCCTTTGTAGGCAAGAAACAGCTTCCTAGCAGATCCTTACCAGGGATTCTAAACAGTCCTGAATGTCTGGAAGACATAGTGGCAATTTAGGACTCAAAGCAAAACCCTCCTTAGTACCTCATTGCTTTCCTACTCCTTCATGACCAGTTGTATGCCTTTGAGATAACCCGTTGAGAAGCAAGTGAATTATTGCCCCACTCTTGCTTTTGCTACTTTACTCAGCTGTCAGTATTCTAGCAGTTTAGTGCCTGCTCTGGGTCTCTGATTGTGCAAGGTATTTGAGGCATACTGAAGTATGATAAAGGGCCTTTGTTTTCAAAGGACAGAATAGTGCAAGGGATAGCGAGGACATTATTATTGTCAGCAGATCAGTACTAGCAGTGGATCTGTTCCTGGTGGAGAAAGATCTCTGCAGTTGCTCTGGTCAGAAAAGGGCCCATATGGAGGAGAGAAAAGTTGATCTTGGCCTTAAAAGAGGAGGGACAGGGACTGGATTAATGGAGAGGCATGAATTTTAAAATTTATTCAAGACGAGGACCTGAAAGGGACTGAGGAACAGAGAAGAGTTCCAGTATTCTTGCGAGTCATGTCGTTGGGTTACAGAGATGGAAAGACTTAGAAATGCAGCTTGGTGGTTTAACCACGGAGCCTAATGCACTGACTCTCGGCATTTTCTAAGTGTTCTGTCTTTGATTCACTCACAAGTATTATTAAGGACCCAGTATGAGCCAGCCCTGGCACTAGACATGTGATGAGGCCTAATGGGTAAACCTGCCTTTTTCTTTTATTGTGGTCAAATAAACACACATCAGAATTTGTCATCTGAACTATTTTTAAGTATGGAAAACAAGTAAAGTATATTTGATAATATGTTACTGTTATGCCATGGATCTCTAGGACTTTTCCATCTCACAGATCTAAAGCTCTGTATCCTCTGAAACCCTCCACCACACCTTGGCAGTGCCGTTCTACTTCCTGTTTCTAAGAATGGGAAAATCATTCTTTTTTGGTTTGGGTTTGGTTGTTTTGTTTTGTCTTTGGGTTTGTTTTTGTTTGTTGGTTTGTTTGTGTGAGTGTGTGTGTGTGTGTGTATGTTTTCCAAATCATTCTTGATGCTGGTTTTCTTTCTAATCCAGTAGCCTAAGAGCTTACTAAAAATTTCCCTATATGAGTCTGGGAACCAGCACCATGCACGGGCCTCTGGCAGACTGGGAACAACTAGATCAAAGCCTTTCCCCTTGAGTCAGCCCCATTCACAAACCAGGGTTAGAGAGAACAAGGGCCACAGCACCAAACAAGCCTAGTCTGGAAACTGGCTCTGTGCACAGGCCTCCGGTGGACTAGGAACATCCAGACCCCAGTCCCTTCTCGCACGGGGGCTGGCAAACAAGAAGTACCATCCCCGCCTCCCCAAGCGACCGGCTTATCCAGAGAAACACAGGCTGTGATGATAGCTATCGAGGTGAAATGCAATTGGATGGCTGTGGTGCTTTGGTATTTCACTAACATTGCAGGTCTAGGGCCAGTGGTCTGATCACAGGTTCAGAGGATATCGCTAAGCAGTATGTCATCTGGGGGTTGGGGGAGATCTTCCGAGGGTTGCAGCCATTGTTGATTCCCTATGGCCTTGTTTTGAGGTCCTGTGTCATTTCCATAGTTTCGTTGGGTTGGGTTTTATTCTCTTTTGTTTTGTTTGATTATGTTAAATCCAATGACAGGAGAAGCTATTTTAAAGATAGCAAGATACATTATGGTAGCAATTTTGGATTTACTATTGGCTTGTTTTGAAGTCCTTTATGACATTCATTGTTTTGTTTTTATTGTTTCTATTCTATTCTGTTCTGTTTGATTTTTACTATGTCCAAAATTATCTGCAGCTATTTTGAAGACATCAGGGGGCATTATGGTAACTACTGTTGATTTCTTAATGTTTAGAAGTTCTGTATCTCTTA
>RJWM01046484.1:0-12302 GCA_004363535.1 Dasyprocta punctata
TTAATAAATGAGTGAGGGAAATACATGCACGACAGCCTGGATATTTGATTCCTGGTCTAGGAATTATTTTCTGTAATTAGTAGATTTGAATCACATGGCAAAAAACAAATGTACTGTTAATATATTTTTAAAGTCCTAAAATGCTAACACTTTAATTTAAATACAAAGCAAATAACAAGTTGCAACAATATAGTGAAGATTCTTGAAGGTTTTTTCAGTAAATTGCCTGATTGTAGTTGATAACTTGTTTCAGATAAACTAATCTTAATTTTACCCTTCTATTTAAGTGCCTTTCTAGCTTAATCTCACAAATAGTATACTTTGTTCATACAAACGGAACTAGAAACACTTCTTGTGATTTTCTCCTCCGTCTCTCATGTTTCCCTCTCTCTCACTCTCTCACTCTTTCTTCTTCTTTTTTTATGATTATGGCAACATTGACAGCTGTGTTCATTGCGATCTATGGCTGGCTATACCTTTAAGTACCTAGCTTGGAAATCATTTTGTCCCTCATGATTTGAAAAATTACACCCCGTCTCCCAATTCAAGATACACTGAGACAGAGCTGTGCTGTCTGCAAGAATATTAGTTCTGAGAATAGGACTGCTGTTTGCACCACACACTCTGCTCTCTTGCCAGCAATAATCAAAGCACACTTGTATTTCTTTAATGACAAAGCCTCCCGGTGTGTTAATTTGGTTCTCTGTGACACTACATCTTGTCACAGGAGTGAGAGAAATGGGAAAACATACATTAATATCACTGTCAGCCAACTGGCGCATTTTCTAAAACCTGTATCTGGAAGGTGAAGGTTTTAGGGAAGGTACGTGCGTTCTGATGATGCTGAGCATTTAAACTTGCTGCATCTAGGGGAAAACCTTCCTCCATGACTACTTGCTCTGTACAAAAAGAAATTTTCTTTCTCTATAATGAGAAATCACTATCATGGTGCGTCTCTCTCCACCAACTACTAAGTGTTGTTTGTCCTGCCTTAGAACTCAGATGGAAAAGGAATGAATGTGCCATCAAGTAGACCTCGTGCCAAGGATGGACCAGGATGTGCTTGTCACTCTAATTGGAGAACCTTCACTTGCAGTGATGACATCTGTACTACACTCATTAGACTATCACAAGGCTTTAAAAATATCTAAATTGCTTTTTGGTCACAATTTCCCTTACTTTCCCTTTCCTTCCCTTCCCTTCCCTTCCCTTCCCTTCCCTTCCCTTCCCTTCCCTTCCCTTCTCAGACCTGAGGCTGGTAGGTCAAACAACAAAATAATAGCTCAGTACTGAACATGGAATGCGGCTCTAGGTATCTGAAAATGTGGATAAAATGAGACCTGAGGCCAAGTGTCATTTCCCCTGTAAAATTGTCCTGGAACACCTGAGTCCTCCTATCAACATTTCAAAGCTGGGGACTACTTTAGCCCAACATGTAAACTTTACAAATTCCAATGGTGGTAGTTCTATTGCCCATCCAGTCAGTCACATTGGCAGTTAACTTCAAGTGCAGCCATTCCAGAGTTTTAGAGGTAGGGTTCTTCTACCTCTTATACTTAAGCAGTGTTTATAACTTCAAACTTGCATTTTTGCATTGGGCTTCTTTCTTAAACTGATGGTGGTTAGTTCTAGGAATCATTAGCTTGCTAAAGAGGAACTGGCACTTTCCTTTCCTCTTTCCTTTCTCATCAAGAAAGAAATGAGTTCACAGCAACCACTAAAGCCTGTCAGCATGCCTATCACGCCTGCAAACGAGTCCAGCTGAGGGGCATGCTTGTGGGAAGTTCTCAGAGCCTGTGTGTTTGGTTTGCCTCTTCCTGTTTGCCTTGTAGCTTTAAATAATGTGGTTGCTTCACAACCACTTGTTTTTTTGAGTAGGGAACAGGGCATATTTTTCTAGCAGATAAAATGACTTCCCACCATTCACTCTTTGTTATTTCCCCTTTCTGAAGGGCGGTCTGATGAATGCAGGGCAATGTATAATACATGTTTTCCTGTTTTCTGCTCTTTCTCCATTGGACTTGTCAGTCATGGACTTGGTCTTGAGGAGGATGTGGCATTCATGAGAAGGAGGCTGAAGAGAATTTGTGTGCATTTTACTTCTCATAAGTCATACATTCTAGTTCTTCATGAGAATCTGATTGCTAACTGTACCTAAGATGTTAAATACACAAGTTATGCACTGAGAATTAATAAAAGGGGAGCAATAGCATCTTAGTATTGTGTCACTATTTCCTGAGATGTCTTATCATGCAACCTCTATAGTAATCCACTGATGAACTGTACTGTGGTGTGGCTGGAGAAACATTCATCAAGGGCTTAAATTGACCATCAAATAAACTAAAGAAAATGTCTAGATTTTTTAGGCCAAACATTTTTTGACTACTCACTCTTCCTGATCCCTGTCCTTTACGGAAAACCTCTCCATATCACTGCTCTTAACTTCTTTGCTGAAGGTTCAGGATCCAGTTAGCTTTCTATCTCAATTTAGCATTACTCTTCTGTTAGCAAATTTTGATCACTTTTCTGTCTCCAAACACCTGCTAGTATCTAGTAGTTGTCGAGGAGGAGATTGTTACTGGCTACTTGTTCCACAGCAATGAGATTAAGTAGAATTAGTTGTCAGAATAGCATATATGGTCTTAGATTATTTTTTTCTTTAGAACTGCCTTCATGATAGTTTTTCTTTTTAAAATTTTATCGAAGAGAACTTCAATTTAGCAGTTTATGGTAAATGAATTAGAGATACATATAATTAGGTAATTGATTCAGGCCAAGGGTATTTCTGTTTTGTGATGTCATTTGGGGTGATCTTGAATAAGAAAACATTATTTCATAGGGGCTTAGAAGGTTCCCTAATTCAATATCAGTTGACAGCCTTCCAATTTTGTGGTAATAAACATTATTTAATTTTTTTCCAGAAACTATCGTAATAATAAAGTATTTCTTACTGAAAATGCAAATATTTTGTTATCAATTAACATATGTTCTGGGTTACACATAGGAATAGGGCTAGATACATACTTTTGTAGTGACAGAAATGATAAGGGGTAGAGTGTCAATTGTAAATATGTGGTGTTTGTGATATATAATTTGTTATTTAATTTTGGTCTACTATATATTATTTTCCCAGTCTTGTCCCTTTGATATGTTCTAGTGAGGAATATGTAGTCAAATCAGATCCTATGCACTAGGGCAGAAGGATCCTGAGTCAGCTGACCGACTGAATTCTTCATTGTGTCAGTTCTCCATCACTCCTTACTGCACTGAGCAGGAAAAGCAATTCTGAAAATCTTCAGAAACATTAACTGTACCCTCTTTTGCCTCATCCTTTGTGAAGAAGCCACATTAACAAGGGCTGGCTTCCCCACTGCTCTCTTGAGTTGGAATGATCATGAAGAAATTAAAAACAAATAGTCTGAGCCTTTGGATCAAAGTAGATCCCAAGGTTTGAGAATCCTCAGTTCATAATTTGAAAGAGGAATAATTCTGTAGGATCTCAATTGGTGTCAGAAGAAATGGAAAGGGACAGAAGAAAAGGAGTAAGAAGAGAGGTTTAGTGTGTCAGACTGGGAGCAGCTCTTAGCTTGGATGCTCAATGGCTTTCAGGACTTCTTCAGCTCTTGACCTAAGACTGGAAACTCCATGCCATCAACCACTGAAGTTTACAAAAGCCATGGTTGCTAGTGTGAAGCTGTATCATGGTATATCTAAAACTGGAAGAAATATTGACCTCAGCTTGTGATTTTCTTATTCCTGCCAGTGTGTCATCAGGACAGGATGCTGTCTTTCATGTATGGGGTGGAGAAGAACGGTGATGATATCTCAGCAGGACTCATCATTAATCATAAAGAGTCCCCATAATTTTTAGGAAGTCTAAGTATTTTGTTCTGTGTATAGTAGGCATTCATATGCAGTAAAGGACACAGAGAGAGCTAATGAAGAAATTTAAAATGCATCCCTGGCTTTACCTCTATGACTTGCAGCATAATGGGAATTAGAAATCTACATATAGGAAGTAATTTATGGAATAATAGTGAACACATTTTGAAAAAATAAGCATTACAAAACTAAATAACAGCAACAAAACAATGTTTTGTTTAATTTTTTGGCATTTCCTAAAATAGCAAAGGGTTCTGGGAGAAGTGGAGTGACAGTATATGTATGGATGGAAAAAAAGGTAAAATTTAATTCCCCTCTATTCTTCTCTTGAGTTGGATATTTAACTATGAAGAGGAATCTGTTTTTAAAGTTACATATCTCACACTTCCATTCTTTTTCTTCTTTGATCATTAACTCTTAGCTTGTTCTATGAGATTTCCAGCAAGTTCTATATTTTCCATTAAGTCTAAATTTATCATTCTTATTTTTTTTAATATATTTTCTTTTTCAGAAGTCCTTTCTCATTTACAGTATTCCCCATCACAAGGTCCATATCTTTGAGAAGACCAGAGTGAGAGGGAACGCAATCATTTCACTCAAGGAATTTATGGATTGTCCTAAAAGTAAAGAAGTGGATTTTTCTACTATTGTCCAGAAACATATAATGAGGATGAACTCACAGAGAAGTATTGAAAAAAATATTTCAAAATAGAATGTAGAGTTTTGTTCTCCTAGTCATTTACAATATTCAGGACAAGTGCTCTTGTCATCCAATAGGGACACTTGTACTGGGAATTAAACTAATCTCCAAGTTGGACTAGATTTTAATGACACCTTCTAAATTTAAAACTCTATCATGCCGCAGCAATGGTATAAGTTAAATATTCTTTATAAAAGTAATCTGTGCTTTTGTCAAAAATTAAAATACTGCTTCAAACAAAGAAAATAAACACTTATAAAAGAATCATTCAGATTTAAACCTGCTTATATGCTGTATTAATCTTTCTACAATTTATTAACAAATAAATTTCCCCATGAATGGATTAATATTCCATTTATTATCCTCCAGTCTGTTTTTCCATCTCATCAGTATATCATGAACATCTTCTTTTATCAAAATTGTATAGTTCTAAGTCATTTTAGCAGTCTACACAATAGATTCAGCAATTTCATCTTTTTCTTTTCTAATTTTTTGGGACAAGCTCTCACCATGTAGACCAGACTGGCCATGAACTCACTATATAGCCTAGGCTGGCCTCAAACTCATAGTAATCCTTCTGCCTTAGACTCCTGAGTACTGCAATTACAGGTGTTCCACCATGCCTGTCCAATGTCTCACTTTTAAAAATTAAGGTTATTTTTATTTTTTCACTTTCATAACTAATGACATGATAAAAATAATTAGATATACTTTAAATTTGCATAATTTTTCTTAGAGTACAATTTAGTGAAAAGAGTTAGAAAACCGGTTTTTAAGACTTTGTCATAAGCAATCTAGAAAAGTGAAACAAATTCTAACATTCACTAACTATATATAAGAGATCTTATTTATCTACATTCTCATCAAAACTGTGCACTATTTATCATTTAGAACTTTGCCAAGTTGACAGGTAAATAATTGTAGAATTATAATTTGTTTTCCTTTCATTACTAGTAAGATTGAACTTTTTTCTGCGTTTGTCACTTTTTACTCTTTTATGAATTGTATATTGATATCATTTGATCATTTTTCTCCTGAAGTATTCTTATTGATTTATAGCAATTGTTTTTATATAAATGGTATTAGCTCTTTTATTTATGTTGCTAGTACTAGTTCCCATTTTGTTATTCACACTTCAGTTTATATTACTATGTTTTACACAGAGAAGTCTTATAGTTTTAGTTGGTTAAATTTCTCAGTATGTTTTTAAAAATAATTTCTAATGTCAAACCAAACTTCAGAAGTTCTTTTCCCAAGAAAATGTGAATATTAGTTTTAAAAGGCAAATTTTACTTCTTTGAATGCCCTAAAAGGCCCTGTGCAGTTTTGAGCTTATGTTCATTAGTTGAGAAGAAAGTTACCAGTAAAAACTACACATGTTGTGTAGACAAAAGATACAGACTTTCATTTTACTACTTTTGATCAGAGCCTTTTTTACCGTATATTTCCTCTGTATTAACTCTCTAAGGTATGCTTTGAGTTAGGCTTATGAAATAAATCTCCCTAAGAAATTTTACACTGTTTGAAGAAGAAGGCTAGGTATTGGACAGCTTTATTATTACATGATAGATTGTTCTATCAATATGTTCATGTGCGTGTATTTGTGTCTTTTCTTAGGCATACACATACAAACACACAAACTGACACAAAAGTCAAAATTACATCTGAATGACTTTTGAATGATTCTAGAAAGCTTTGAGGTTTTAAGAATACTGCAAATTCATTTGTGGTAGTGACTCCATTGATTGCCTTATGTACATGTAATACAATCCCCTGCAATATCCCTATTATAAGCACACACAGATAATCACTTTGATTATTGAATTGGTATTTATCATTATAATTTTCAGGACAAATTAATTTATTAATTACTTTCTCTTCATAAGTCATCCTGCAAGCCATTATGGGGGTAAATTTTTTAAAAAGGAAACATAACTGGGAACAGAAGTAAAATATATTGAAGAAGGAAGTGACTGAAGGCTATGAAGCTATTACCGTGGATGGAGAAACAAGTGACAGGCACCTGAACCATCCCTGTTATGATGGTCATGGGAATGAGGAGAAAGAATGTATGTGAACCATGCTGCAGAAAGGACACTGTCATGGTCATGACAAGGACTCAAGATGGAAGGACTCAGGCCCACAGATCAGGGAAAAGAAAATATCATGTTATCAACCAGTAGTAAGGGTCATAAAAAGAAAAGTAAGGTGGAAGGTGAGTTTTGTCTCTCATGTGTTCCTCTGAATGAGAACAACATACATATGGGGAGAACATATTATATGTCTGTCTGCCTGACTGTAATCTGGCTTCTATCATTTCTCATCAAACAAGGAGGACCAAATTCCCTATAGTTCTAAAAAATGTATGTGGCATTAAGAAAATATTTGCAAGAGTATTGCCTATGAAAGTAGAATAGAAATTTTCTACAAGGAAAGAAGTAAAAATTATTTTGAGTTTAACATTACAGCATGTACAAAGACAAGAACAAATGCAGTAGTGTGACTGTTCAAAACCTGTAAGTAGTTCAGTATTTTTGAAAGTGAAAATACAAACTAAGAACTGTAAGATATGAGATTTGATTCTCTCTGTTTTCCCTGCAACAATCTGGGGGATCATTCCTTTAAGATGGCAGCAATGCAAGATAGCAGCCTGAATTTTGAGCCATCAGTTATCAGAAACCAACAACAAAAACCACTCAAACCTTAAGTGTGGTTTAATTATTTATTGTGCTTTGCTACTGAATTTGGGTTGGTTTCAGTAGCTAAAACTAAGTATCTACCCCACAGTTATTTTAAATTTAAAAGTGACAACAGATGATAAATGCTAAACATAAGATTTATCACCAGCATGAAGTAAGTTCTCAACTGTCTAACAATTAACACTGAGAATAACAAAATATATACGATTACACACAATACTCATATATTCTTTCTTAGACAATGCAAAATGAGAAAGTAGATAAAATCCAATGAATCTGATATTCGCTACTCACTTTCTCCTCACAATCCAAATGAAGAACTTCGCATTTGCTACTGTACTTCACTTAATTATAATCAAGAAATCTTACTTATGGTAAATATTATGCTTATTTATTATTCATATGGGTTTCACACCAATTAGATTAAATATTTTTAAAGTGGCTGCTTTATGTATTTTACATCTGTAGAGCCCAACATAAAGTTTGTTAAAAGAAGCAGGAAATAAATATTCATTAGACTAGTAAAAGACTTACAAACACAAAGTGCAGACTTGGATGAAAGCACAGAGATCATCAACTCAACTCTTCTCTAAAAAAAAAAAAAAAAAATATGAAGAAAGTAGCTCCAGAGATGTTAAATATCTTTCCCACTAGCTGGTTAGTGGAAGAGCTGAGAGTCAAACCGAGTTTTCCTGAAATGCTGTTTCCACTATACTGTATACTTCCTCTATTGAGTTGGACAACAAAGGATGTTTCAACCAAACAATCAGTAGGACTTTGCTGCCTCTGAAGTTTTCTGTGAACTGCTGTATCTGCTTACTAATAACCTTCAAAGTTCGTAAGTTCCCAGGAAGAGAAAGGGAGAGCTTATGGAAAACCACCAAGGGAATTGAGCCTTGAACTTAAAACTCGGCAGCCTTGTGTTGGCACCTGCACTGAGTGTCAAAGAAACACAGAAAACCACAATAAAACTTTCATTTTTCTCTCTTTTTTTGAGAATGTGAGCTTCTGCCTGGGGTTATGGGTTATGAAATAGTTTCCAGGAGACTCTGCTTGGTGTATGAAACTTTAGAATAGAAACTCAAAATTTGTCACAGAGGGAGGGACTGAGTTTTGTTAGGGCACAGATGTGGCAGAAGTCTTTGAAAAAAAGGAAACAAAATTAAGAAACAACAGTGCTCTCTCTTTACCACCAAGCCCCACTGATTTCAAATCTACTGAGCAAAAGAGCAATTTAAGAAACATCTGGCACATTGGAGAGAGATAAGGAACTGGAACACCAAAGAAGTCAGAGAATACACCTGGTGGGGCCCATCTATAACTAGGCCATAATGCCTATCTGTCTTAATACAAACACTTGCTCCTTGGGACTCTAAATCTTGCAGCCTGAATCCTACAGACAGGAGTGAGAAATCTATCCCCTCTCCTCCACGCACAAGGCCACAGACATGTGGTCATTCATTGACTAACATTACAAGGGAAAGAGAAGAGGAAACAAATTGTTTTTATTATGTTACAGATACAAAGAACTATTTATTTATTTATTTATTTATAGAAATGGGGATTAAAACTAGAGACTTTCTCCTTCTCCACTCCATTTTTATTTTGAGACAGGGTCTCACTAATTTGTGAAATTGCCCAACCTGAGGTCAAACTTGTGATCGTTCTGTTTCAGCCTCCCAGAGTTAGAGAACCTTGTTTTTGAGTGAATTGGGCTTCACTAAAGGTGAATAGTGAGGTTTAAGAGGAAAGAAAAGCAAAAGATGACATGTACATAACATTAATGCACTGTGAATTTTGTATTTTTAGATGTCAAAGTGGAAAAACATATCCCGTGTTGTAGTTACCAAAACCTAAAGCTTGTGGTTAATACTGGAATCAATGGTGGGATGTACATGGTTAATTACTTTGAGGTAAATATACCTATTCTAGTGGTTTAACACACCCCCCACCAAGAAATGATTTCAGTGCAGTTAGTCTCAGACTAAAAATTTTTCAAATGGAAACAGTTTTATAACAAAATACAAGTGTGGAGTATCTCTGTATTTTATCTACCTGATGTGTGGATCAAATTATGTAGTATCTACCTGATGTGGGATCAAATTATGTAGTAAATATAGAACTGTATTGGAATCTCTTACTTCATGTAAGGCATAATATGAAATTCAGAATATCTAAATTATAAACCTGGACTATCTAAATTATCTTTCTCATTTCAACTCCTCCTTGCTTTAGTCTTTCCACACAACCAAGTTACTCATCAGAGTTAGATTTAATATCTAAAACAAAGGATATGTGATTTTGTTCAACTTTGTATTAGTCCAACCCTTTCTGAAGACTATGGATAAATTTCTTCAAGTGTCATTTTAAAGTGAGTGGCTACCACTAACAACTCGAATGATGAAAAATCTTTAAGTATTCAGTTCACATAAGAGAAATTTTATGGCAACAAGCAAGTGCATACGAAGAAGTTAGTAGCAAACTGAAATGACTTTAAAGGCTGTTCTGTGCTCAACCCTGACTTTCTGTTCCTTTTTTTTTTCTGATTTGATTTCTATACAAATAATTTATTTGAGAAACTTTTTTTTATCAGGTTGATTTAATTTCATGATCGATCAAAGTGCTCGTCCTTAGACAAGAACACTATACGAGTGAAGTGAGACAAGTGCCAAACACAGCTATGCAGCAAGTCAGTGTGCAGCGCAGTAGAGTTTGGGTGAGTCGTGAAGTCTCTACCAGAAACAGCAGTGAGGGTGAGCGAGAAAGATGGTTCCCATTGGCAGCTCCTCTGTTACTTTAGTATGATTTGCAGCAGTATCAGTGGTACAATCAGTAGCAATAAGAAGAGAGAGGACAAAACAATGAACAAAAGCTCATGACCTCTTACAACTTGTACTCTGCATCTTCATTTTCAGTTTAAATTGTTTACTTCTCTGAACATGAAAATTCCATTTTGCATTTCAAATTCAATTGATGTATGTGATTTTACCTACCAAAATAAGTATGAAACGTATTCTAGATAGTCAGGGCATTTCTGACATCAAAACACTGATCATTTGATTATGTCTTACTATGTCTATGTCCTATTATGTCTATACAGGGTGTAGAAAAATGTCTTGCTTTTTCCTCATTGTGACACAATACCCAGACTAAAGGAGGAAAGCTTTATTTTACCTCACAGTTTGCAGGGCTGGTTCCAAGGTAGGATAGGATGGCAGAGTGGTATTGCAGAGGAGAAAGAACTCATGGTATGGCATGCAGAAAGGAGAGAGAGAGAGATATCGAAGAAGGAGAGAGGTGGATAGACCCTCCTAGCCATAACCCTGGAAACCGAACTCCTCTAACCAGTCTTCATCTTCCAATTTCACATTTAGTTATAAACTCTTCAGTGGATGAGTATCACACACCAATGATCCTATCACTTCCTAAAAACCCCACCTGTGAATGCAGGAGGGTGTGGGGAACATCTAGATATGAACCATAACCACAAGTTGAAATAGACTAGGGTCTTTAAAAAACTAGAATTTAGAATCTCCTGTGAAGTTTTAAACTCAAAGGATTTCAAAACTTGTGGTCTTATAAAAAGAACTATTTCTGAAGTTCTCCTTAGCTGTAGCATATCTGTATCTCCTGTTACTTCAAAATTTCATTTGTTACTTTGTTTTATTGTTTGGCTTAGTCTTTGGCTCTGTAGACCTTCGACTCTGAGTCTTGTTCTTTCTTGGATCTTTGATATAGATTGGCCATGGGCATTGGCACTCACTGTTTTTTCTTTGGTACAGATTTTTCATCACTGCATTTTCAAGGAGGGAAGAGATAGTAAGACATTCGTGATCCAAGAACCCAGTCCCCACACTTAGCCTTGTCTAGTCACCCATTCTGACTACAGGCAAGTTTAAGAGATAATGTTGCAGGGAAATAGGAAGCAAACACATAGCTTATTAATAAGCAGCTTTAATCTCAGACCTCATGAATTGGGTTGTTCTGTGTCCATAGCCTCAGTACCAAGGTCTAAAGGCAGCTGACCTAGTCCTCTTCTCTGAATCCTGATGCTTTAACTTTTGACCAAAGAGGCATTTATTTCTTTTTAAAGTAATAGTATCTGTTAAATACTCATTACACACTCTTTTTCTCTGTTTTTTCATGGTCTAAGACAGTGCAAATGCTAGAAATCCTCAGTATGAGGAAAAATTCCTGGCCAGTTTTTGATGACCTCCAATATATTACTGAAAAGTAGATTTCCTAAAAATGACCAGAAGTCTGATTCCAACATAGCACCTAATAAAGCAAGAGTTTTTAACATTCATGATGTTATAAGCTCTAGGGGTTGGTTGACACCTACATGGAAAAGTCACCGCTAATGTTTCTCTTTCTTTGAGCTGAACATAGAACATGGTCTCAAACTCCTGCCAGTTAGTGAACTGTATTGGTGGTAATAACTAAGGCCAGATTCTTATAACTGTAGTAGTTTACAGATGCTGTCTGCTGAAGACATTGTACTGTACTAGTCATGCTTTGCTTTAGTTTTCCAGACACATATTGTGAACATGTTCGTGTCTGAAAAGAAAGCAAGGAAAATTTCAGATGAGGAGAGAGTGTCAAAAAAGAATCAATATCGAAATCCATGTTTTTGCAATCTGTAAAAACAATTTCTTTTGGAAAAAGAAACAAATAACCAAACCCCAGAATGTGCAAGTGAGTGATTCATATATTCCATAGAGTGAAAACGTTAAATTCTGAAAGCCTTTAGGCTGTGATTTTCTTGTCTTTCCCTGTAACTTAAAATAGATGGAGGAAAAAGACAGTAGAGAAAAGGGGGGGGGATTAAATGAATCAAGAGGGGGACTGTCAAAGCTGCTATAAAGTCTGCAGGAAGGCAATAGCAGTAAGGAAAAATAAAAAGGCTACAGTCATAAAGATGATGGCATTTGTGAAGCAGTGGAAAGAAATGTCAGGAGGGTGCTCTCTAAATCTGAATAATATAAGACTTAGACATTTCATAGTCTAGATTATTTGACTGG
>RJWM01046485.1:0-12311 GCA_004363535.1 Dasyprocta punctata
GGGCCTGAAAGTATACCTCAGGTGCTTTCATCCTTCTCCAGGATTTTAGAATATTTTATTCGCGAGATTTCAAATAATGAAGACAGTGGTCACAAAAGCTCTAAATAAAGAATGCTTCCAGCCTTCCATGGAAATAGAAATAAAACTTGAGGGAAATAAGGAGTTTTCATTTACCTCATTCTATTGCTTTCATCATTTCCTGAGAAGGGAGCACACTAGCTGTAGGATTCATAACCGAGAACTGCATTGGTTTGACGATGGAAAGTTGCAACAAGGAAAGGAAATAGAATTTCTTATGACTAGCAGAGTTTTACATCAGCAGCCCTGACCAGTCTGAAAAGTCAGGAGTAACATGATCAGAGCCTCTGACATACGGCAGTCCAGACACTGAGATCCTCCTGCCTTATTTTAGACCAAGGCCCAGGCCTCCGCTACTTTTTTCAGTGGCAGTGGAAATAGACAGCTGCTCACAATGCTCATCTCTTACCTGTAATAGACAACAGATGGCTGTCAATTAAAACACTAATCGATGTCTGTGTCTTGGCTCTCTCCTAATAATAATAGTGATTCTTTATTGAGCAGTTACTGTGTTCTGGGCACTGAAGTAGTTTATTGATACTTATATATACATTATCACATTTAATTCTCAGCCACTCTGTGAAGTCATATTATCATCCCCGTCACAAGAACACTAAATTATTACAAGGTTTAGTAACTGGGGCAATGTTTTGTAGATACTAGGTAGCAATGTTTGGACTTACTCTCATAAATCAGTCTTGAGAGACCTTAAACTTGACCATGACATCAAAAAAGGCAACTATGACAACTACGATGAATTGACTGGCAATGATCAATTGATAAAAATCTGACTTTGTTCACTTATTTATTGAATGTTTTATAATTCATAGCCTAAAATTGCTATACCAAATTTACTTTATTTTAGATTTTTAATTCATGTTATCATTAGAAAAGAAAAGAGGAATAAAGGTACCAGTGCTTATAGACAAATAGAATCCAGGTTTAATTTTCCATCATACAGATAATTAGGCACCAAATAGGTCCCTGAGGTAATTAAAAATATAATAAACCTAATGAAACAAGGGCTGCATCCTGGTTAAAGAGGAAAAATAAAAGTCATAAATCACTAACAAATTATGAATTTCCTCAACAAGTGAATAATACTGTTCTTTAAAAAAAGACCGTGGCTGCTCAGACTCAGCAGTGTGCTTTAAGTCAGCTGTGGACCAGACAAGCCCCAGGGTGAGAGCAGGGAACTGGGAGGGAGGAGCTAACAGCCCCGAAGGCTGAGGGACCCAGGCGCTGCACCAGGTTCCTTGGTGCTAGGCTGGTGAGCACAGGGGCATAAGAGGTTGGGGAGGCTTCTGGAGTGGGGGAGCCAGTCTGCCACTGAGAGAGCAGCCCAGGACCCATCAGCACGTCCTCAAAGCGAAGGAGAGGCCCCACGAAGAGGACTGTTGCGTACACTGTCACTTTCCCTTGTCAGACCCAGCCCGGAGTCTGCCTGCCAGGGATAAGGAACCTCAGAGGCACAGCTCTCTGCTCCTTAGCTACCAACCCAATCCTTCAGACCCTCGACCCTTCACTGTGTTCCTGGTCCAAACAGAAAAAATAAATCAGTTTCCTATAAAAGAAAGTAGTCACAATTATTTTCTTAAAGTCAATTTTATAACCTAAGTTGCTAATTTGAAACTCATGTTGACTACTCCAGAAAATAAGGACTCAAATGAAATCAAGATAATGCATAAAAACCACACATGTGATAAGAGAAATAGCTGCATGCCCCTCATGAGATGGGCTTGACGCAGAGAGGAGAGCTCCATGGACGGACTTTGGAAGCCAAGAGTGTGTTACTCTGGGAAAGATACCCAGTTCCTCCGTGCCTGCTTCTTTATCTTTAAAATAGAGTTATAAACTCTTTCCTCATGGATTTTTGTGAAGATTAAACAACTCAGCACTTGTAGAAATGCCTACCATCCTGCCTTAAATTTAGTGACTTTTTATAAATGCTTATAGTGGTGCTCAAGGTAACAATATTAAGAACACAAATGATCTAGGCTTACAAATTCCATCAACTTCATGATATACTACATATCTGTATGTGCTGCAGGCTACTTCTCTATCTTATATTGTTTCAGTTTATGATCTCATATCGCAGTGTTTACTGTGGATTTCCAGGATGTTTTCCTATCCGCACATTCTATTATTTATTTAATATTTTCATACTATATTGACATTAGTTCCTATTTTCATAGGAGTCATTAGTCTTATACAGTCTTGGTTATATGCTTCCATGCACCCTCTAGAACCTGCATCATCAGATTAAAAAATTCATGTTGGCACTAAAAGAAATGAGCTATAAAACCACAAAATAATGTGAAGAAATCTTTAATGCATATCAAAAAGTGAAAAAGCCAATTTGAACAGATTACGTACTGTACAGTTCCACCTATGATAGTCTGGGAGAGACAAAACGATGGAAACATAGAAAGATCAGTGATTTTCAGAGGCTAACGAAAGAAAAAGAATGAGAAGCAAAACACTGAGGGATGTCAGGGCACTGCAATTTCTCCATATCGCACTTTAATGGTGGACACACGTCATGAGACATTTGCCCAAAACCATGGGACACACAGCACCAAGGTGGACACCTCATGTGAGCCACAGGCTCCGGGTGACTGGAGCAGGTGCATCACTGTAACAGAGGAGCCCCTCTGCTGGGGGAGGGGATCGTGGCGGAGATGGTGCATGTGTGGGGCGGGGGCATATGGGAACCCTCAACATCTTCTGCTTGGTTTTGCTGTGAACATAAAGTACATTAACATTTTAAAAAATTCATGCTGGTATTTTATTGGAATCATTTTGAATACATTTCTTATTTAAAGAAAATGAACATTTATGAAGTTGAGCCTTGCCATCCAAGAGCATTATGTATTTTACTGGTTGAAGTCTTTCCTTGTGACATTTGGGATATTTTAAAGTTTTTTTAAATACTTATATCCTGTAAATTTCAAAAATATAGTTTATTCTTTGGTTTAGTATATATTTTGGCAATAGAGATCCTATTTCCATTTTATAACCTTTTTGTTTATTACTTGGACAGGAAGTTTATGGGCATTTTTGCATTAATATTCTACAGAGCCATGTTGCTTGTTAAACAAATAGTTCTTCCCCAGTTGATTCTCTTAGGCTTTATATGTACATGGAATAATATTGAGAATACCTCCACAATATTGGTAAATCATCACAGTCATCTTTGTTGTATTTCTCCCACGGAAATGGTTCCAGTGTTTCCCTATTAAGTATGACACTGGCTTATATATTGAAATCAATGTATTGAATCATGTCAAAGAAGAATCCATCTGTTTCTTTCTATACTTTGACTTTTGAGCCATGTTAAATGCATTACTTAACCAAAATCAATAGATACAATTTTTAAAGAAAAATTCATTGATGCTTTATCTTGATGACAGATGGCAGGTTCTATGTTCCAAGAAGAGCAAAAGCACACCAGCCATTCTCAGTGTGGTCCTTAGACCGGCAGCGTTAGGATCACTTGGAACTTGCTAGGAAAGTAAACCCTAAGGCCACAGCCCAGGCTCGTGGGATCAGAGCCTCTGGGAATGGAGAGGCCCAGGAAGCTGTGACTTAAGCCTCTAAAGGATTCTGATACTTCTGAAAGTATGGATACCACTTATTTATCTGGATCAATAGGTCAAACTGATAAGGATCAGGGAATTCTGGGTGACTAATAACAGAGAGTCATAACTCATTCAATTCACAACCCAATGAGGCCATAGCTAAAAGGTAGTAAGGAGTATAAGAAAAATATTCTGTTGGCCCAAAATTGCCCTTCCCTACTCAAAAAATTCTTTTTCCCCTGGAATCAGAAGCTGAATCCAGAGAGACATTGTATCACAATGACATTTCCTTTGGTGGTGAGAAGTTTTATATGTAGACCCTGAGCCAAAGCCTCCTTGCCAGCGATGGATTTGGGAGATGGCTCCAGGAAGCGCCAATAAAAGAAGAGATGAAACATGAAAGAGAAGAGACCAAGAATGAACAATTCTGCTGTTAAGTGAAAAAATTCAGTGGGCAACTGGAGTTCATCCTGCCAGAAATCTCTGAGGAACTGCCCGAAAAGTTGGGCACAGTGCAGGCCACAGAATGACCCCACCGCTGGAGAAGGAGGCTGGGTATCTATACACCTTCAGAGAGTCACTGGCAGGGCACCGCACCTATGAGTACTAACCCTGAGTCCTGGGGACTGAGACAGAATTTCTGGCTATGGAAAAAGTATTCTCAGGCACAGAGATGCAGATAGCACTGGTTGGAGGTCGGGGGGTGTGGGGGGCATTGACAAGGTCCATCGCATTAGTGTGCCCCTGAGGTCAGACTGTGACCTTGCACCCTTACATCAGGACTATGACATCAGCAAGCTCCGGCTTGGGAAACCCAGTGCCAGCACACTTGATAAAGACACCCATGCAGTTGATCTATAGGAGGGTGGAAGCTACATCCACAGGCACGGACAGGTCCGTACAGCCAGGGGAGACACGGCCCGGCAGGGAAGGATACCGTGCCAGGGGAAGAGCAGGGAGGAGGAAGGTGAAAGTAGACATGAAGACGCTAACCTCATGATTTTACCAACAGCCAGCCCCACTGCTCCTGGGAAACTCCCAGGACGGTGATAATTGCATCTAACTGGTTATAAATGCCCTCTGCGGACACGTCGCACAAGTAAATGCATGTGAAGAAACATGCTGATGTGACCCAGCTCATTAGTGGCTGACCAGGGTTTTGAAAACAACAGCGGAAGCCCTTTACCTATTCAAATTCCCTTTCTTTTTATCTGCTTAGGGTTTTTCTTTAAATTTTCACTTTTTCTTCAGTCTCAACTTGGGACATCACTGAAATCTTTGGTCCAAGGTTACCTTTTTCATTGTGTTCTAAAATGCGTAATTATTTTTAAGAAGCTGTTGCATGCTAAATCAGATACTTTGAGTGGAGAGCAAACTTGTATTTTAACAAACCACGCTCTGTAATTTGCTTTCTTTCTATGATGCTAAAGAGCTACACAACAAACCAGAGGTCCTCAAACTTTAGCTTGAGGAGGAATAGACTGTGAAACATCCTAGGCCAGCCTTTAGGTTTAATTGCGCTGTCTATAACCTTAGTTGTACTTTCTGTGGTTTCAGTTCCCCACTGTCAACTGCGGTGGTCTGAAAATACTAAGTGGAAAATTTCAGAAATAAACAACCTGTAAGTATTAGGCTTTGTGTTATCCTGAGTAGGGTGATAAAATCTCCTACTATCACGCTTCCCAACCAGCCAAGATGTAAATCATCCTCTTTTCTGTATACGCCACCTAGCAGTCATCCTGGTTATCAGATCCACTTGGCTGGAATACAGTGCTACGTTCATGGATCCATTAGGCAGTAGCTGAGCACCACGTCACAGTGCCTATGTCACTCAGCTCTCTTCTTGCGTCATGCAGGTGCTGGGTCATCTCCCAGCATCAGTGAGCAGAGCACAGGAAGACATTTGAGACACGCAGAGAGTGCATCTTCATAACTTATGACTTTAATTATTCTATTTGATTCATTTTCATTGTTTATCTCTTACTATACCTAATTTAGAAATTAAACTCTCATAGGTATGGATGTAACAGGGGAAAGAAACAAAAGTTCAGTATCGTCTGAGACTTTCACCATCCGCTTAGGGATATGGAATGTGTCCTCCATAGATAAGGGTGGACCATAACAGTTACTGTACTTAGAAACCAGAGTGGTAGAGGAAATGCCTTCTGCAGGGTGTGTGTGTATGTGCACACGCGCGTGCGCACACACACACACACATGAGGAGGGGGTGGATCACATGATCCCCATCACATGAAAGATGGGAACAGGAGACACCTTGGAGTCCTAGGAGACCAGAAATGTGGCCCTGGGAAAGGGGAGAGATTTGCTGCAAAATGCAGAGAATCTCGGGGAACAGAGCAGGACAAGGTACATGAATTCCTGGCCCCAACCCAGATCAACTCTGCAGAAAATGGAACAGAACAGCCTTTGTCTTTTTCTTTCCACTGATGAGTTTCATGATGATGCTAAGAGGTCAGGTGAAAATGGAGAATTGAGGGACATTAGTTTTGATGTGTAATCTGCCCTTTAAATGTACTTCCTGTATTTTCCTTTAGTCCAGTTGTTTGACATAAACTTTAACTAAGAGGGCTTCTGAGGTAAGACGTTATAGGGACAACCAGGAGCTCTAGTGCCCTACGGTGCAGAACACAATGCAAAATTGAAGACACAGAGGGGTCTTGAATGAAAGACAAGGGTCAGGAAGAGGGAGGCATTGACACCTTCCTAAGAATGGAAGGGTGTATATATATATATATATATATATATATATTTGAATAGGTTTTTAATAGGATTGATATGAACCAATAGAACATAATGCACATTTTTCTTTTTTTGGTCCTCACCCTCTATTTTCAAGAAACAACACTTTTGCACTTTTGCTTTAATATCCCTTCAGCTCAGCAGCTGTGGCTTTCAGGGTGAATTTTCTAAGACTGAAAGGGAAGTCATTCAAAAGCTGAGGCCATTTTCAGCAGCCAGGACTCCAGGAGATATTTTCTATTAGGTAACTAACATCTCTCAACCTTGACAGAACTTGATTACAATAGCTTAGTGCTGAACACACCATCAGAGCAGACCTTCCTCCCGAGAATGCAGAGGGGAAGAGCTTGACCTGCCGTGTGCTCTTGGTGCTGCCACAGGGCTTTCAGAACCTGCCTTCCCTCCCTCCTCATCTTCACACTGCAGCAGGAGAGAGCAGCTACCGTCTGAGTAAACAGGAAGCCAGTAGACTCTTCAGGCTGCGGGCATCACAGCTTGTTTCAAAGGACACACGAGAAGATTCCTGCAGATAGTCTGCATGAGTAGGGCAGAGAGACTTTGCAAGCCAGCCTATCCTACTATATGAATAACTGTACATCTCTTGCCAAGGATATGTAACCTTCCGTACATTTATATAACCTAAAAGCAAGCACTCTCTGTTACACTTACACATCTGAATTGATTTTTTCCAACTTGTGAGGTCAAGATGTTAGAGGGCAAAGTATACCAGGCACTCACGACAACCTCCAAGGGCTGGAGGAATGCTTTCATAGACCCAGCACTTTGTGTGTGAATTTTTACCTGATTACTTAGTGAGTAGCTGGCTCACTCACTAAATAAAGTAACAAAAGCAAGGTAGAATCATTAACAAACTAGGAAGTCAATTCAAATGATTTATTTTGAACTGATAGAGAAAAAATGATTTAAAAGACTAAAATCCTGGGTTTTAGTTAATTCATCCAGTATGTTCATATTGAGAAACTATCAGCTAGGCAGACATAATTGGTAAAATTTCAAACAGCCTGTCCGTTCTGCTAGTGAAGGGATAGACAATACACGTGTGAATAAATGAGTATTTTCTTACAGTGGCAGGTGCTCTGAAGTCAACAGAAGTGGGAATGGAGTGATGGGTAAGAGCAGAAAGCAGGGTTCCCGTGAGGCTCAAATGGGGTGAAATGTGAGTGGAGAGCTGGAGAAAGGGCAGAAGCCAGGCCATGCACAGGGCTGACTGCTGGAAATTCCAAGAGAAAGGCTACAAAGCTATCATTTAGTTTGAGATAGAATGAAAATTATGGATGAAGTGATCTGGTCATATATGGCAAGGTAGGCAATTATGACCCATTGCCCACTGCCTGCCTCTGTAAATAAAGCTTATTGGAACACAGCCATTTTACCGATGTACTGTCAATGGCTATTCTCATGTCACCAGTTCAGAGCTGAGTGTTTGTGACAGAGACTAACTGGTTTGTAAACCGTGAACTACTAACCTTTTGCAGAAAGTCTGTGGACCCCTAATACAGAGTCTGGTATGTCATGGAAGGGAGTTCAGATTTTATTTCTGCATCCAAGGAAAAACTCTTAGACGATTTTAAACAGACTTCTGACATGATCTGCTTGACTTTTCATTGTCATGTGAACACCACATGGCAAATGGATTAAGGGCCACTAATGGGTAAGCAAGGAGGCAAATTCAAAGTTGCTTGCACTAATCCAGAAAAGCATCGTGATTTCTTATCATTGCAGCAATGGAGACAATAAAAACTAGCTGGCTTACAAATGTGTTTTAGGGATTGAATTTATAGGAATAATTTGTATGACCAAGCTTATAAGAATAATTATAAGGTTGAGGTTATAAGCTGTGAGGTTTTGGCCAAGGAAATGACAGATGATGCGCTATTTATTGCAAAGACGATGACAGGAGAGGCAGGTTGGAGTCAGGCTGGAAATTAAAGGCAGTGTTGTAAACTTGTCAAGTTTGAGACGCCTACTAAATATCCTCGGGGGGCTGTATCACAGACTCTGCACGGGAGCAGAGTTGGGCTGGAGATATAAATTTGAGATCACCAATGTATAAACGTTCAGAAAGCCATGGGCTACATAAGAGGACTTTAGGACAGAGCGGCCAGCCTCAAGCCCCAGGACACCTCAACTGTTAAACATCAGCAGATATGCAGACCCAGAAAAACTGAATTCAAAGAGGAACAGATGAGAGAGAAGACTAACAAATGCCAAGCTGTTGGTCTCCTTTCCAAACTTAACTTTCTACACTCTGCTTCGCGAAGACGCTGTGCTACAGTTCCCTGTTAGGCCCTGACCCCCAGGGGGCGCTAGAGGAAGAAGGTAATACAGGAACAGGCATAGAAAGGGATGTTTTTCTTTTTCTTTGAGCCTCGTCCCAGTCCCAGTCTTACTCTTCCAGCCTCATCCTGATCGTGACAGATCCTTTTCTCAGCAGTGTTTAATTGCACTCAGCATTGCCCCCAAACTCACAGAACAAACATGGGAGGAGCACTCAGTCCAGTGACCCCAGCACCTCCAGGACCAGGCCAGTCACACCTGTGCAGCGCTTCCAGCCTGAAGCAGCCCCTCCCCCGGGGCAAGAGTTCCGGCTCATCAGAGCCCCTCCTCAGATAATGGGAATGGTAACTAATATAACCACTATGGAGATGAGGATGGAGAGTCCTCCAGAAACCAAG
Organism: Dasyprocta punctata; assembly: GCA_004363535.1. Taxonomy (NCBI): domain Eukaryota; kingdom Metazoa; phylum Chordata; class Mammalia; order Rodentia; family Dasyproctidae; genus Dasyprocta; species Dasyprocta punctata. The sequence continues at coordinate 9,116 of RJWM01046485.1, forward strand.
ACTAAAACTCCATTTGACCCAACTATATCACTTCTGGGTATATTTGAAAAGAGTTAAAGACATCACATTACAGTGATATATGCATACCCAAGTTTACAGTACCACAACTCGTATCAGCTCAATCTTGGAAGTAGCATATATGTCCGTCAATACCATCTATAGAAAAATGAATGCATTTTGAGACCACAATGCTACATGAAATAAATAGGACACAGAAGAGTAAATGTCACATGATTTCTTTTATATAAGAAGCCCAAGGTATAAATAAAGAGAAAAATAAGATGATAGGAAATGGGGAGGAAGACTTTATGGAGCTGGAAAGGGGATCTAGGGAAGGTCGGAGAGAGAGAAGGGGAAGTAAAAAGGATCAAAATGCAGTAATGCATTAACTTTCCATTATGATTGAATTCACCATGTGTCTTGAACACATACTAATAAGAAAGTTACAAATCTGAGTCTCTCTGATTTTTTTCCTTAGCAGTGACAGTTGCTACTGCCATAATATCCCAGATACCTCTTTTTTCCTACTTTCAGTTACCTGGTTAGACACTCTATATGAAAATGTATATTATCTACATGACCCCTTCATGGATTGGGGCTATAGCTCAGTGGCACAAGCACCTGCCTGGCAAGCATGAGGTTGTGAGTTTGATCCTGGGTACCCCCTCAAAAAAAGAAAATCTGCTTTGGGTCAGGGATATAGCTCAGTGGCACAGCACTCGCCTGGCAAGCACAAGGTCGTGAATTTGACCCCTGGAATAAAAAAACAAACAACAAAAAAAAACCCTACATGTCCCCTTTGATCACTTAGTTAACACTCTTTTCTTAATAAGTTCCTATTAAAGTAACTGAAGTATATGCTGTCAAAAAAGACTTGACAAAAAAATGTTTCAGTAAGAGAGGTCATATAAGTAAAAGTCATAAAATGGACCACCCTTTAGATTTAGCAACAAAGGTTTCAGTGACAATGATGTCTGTATGCAGATGAATAGGGAATTCCAATAGGGATGCTGCGAAGTGGTTGAATTGTAATATTTTAAGAATAGGTTTACAAGACAACTTATAAAATTGAATATAAAAGGACTCCAGTGGTTTCAGCCTAAGGGCAGATCAGGTGGAAGGGCCATTTGTGAAGAAGACCAATGGGTCTGAGAGCCCAGTGGAGTTGGCTGGGGTCAGAAAGTGGCGGTAAGCAGCACAGTTAATTTTCTGAGGACTTTTGCAGTGCGTGAGGCCACAGGATGGTCCATTTCGTTGAGATCAGAGCTGTGAAGATGTGTGTAGACTACTGTGAAAGACAGACCAGACGGCACCAGGGGGATTGGGTGTGACGGTGACAGTGAGGGTTCTGAGTACAAGTAAGAGCAGACAGAATTCAGATAAAAGGAAGGATCTGGCTTAATATGAACCGAGGACTCTATTCCAAATTGTCACATGAAAGAGGCAGAACGTATGACTTCTGATGTGGATAGATTGGAGGACTTAGCGACAGGATGATAGAGTGATTCTTTTTTATATATCATCTGTGTTCAGGATTTAAAAATCCCAAGAACATAAAGTCTTCCAAACAATTTGCATTGCAAAATGAGGATTGTCACCCATAGCATTACCAGCAAAGCGCTTCTGATTCCCAGTGATCACAGAAATCAATATTCCGGGTGCGCAAATGATAAAAGCTATCTTCTCAACATGGAGAAAAAAAGATACGGGACTCACACATTCCGGAAGTGATGTGAGTACCCATAATTGCCACCATAAATTTGCTGAGTACTAAAAATAATTCTGTATTTTCCTGTAGGACTCGCAAGCTAATAATAAGCAATTTCCAGCTGTGTGCTGTGACAGCAAAAAAGGTCTACCATCCTTGTAATTATATTTTCCATATCCGTGTTCACATTAGAAAATACTGATTAAGACCCAAGTGCTTAATCTAATTTTTTATTGTTAAAATGTCTGTACTAGGTAGCTTTTATGAAATCTGATTGCACTGCATACATCGGACTTCAAAAGGAGAATTATCTAATATTTTATCTCTTAGGCTTTTTAAATGCACACCTATGACTATAAAACAAAAGAACCAACAACAGTGAGAACTGAATATTTTCTGTAGACAGACTCTGCAAACACATCCCAAGGGCTCCTCTCAATCTGGCCACTAAAACTACACTAAACGGCAAGCTTCACTACATGAAATGCTGGGCCAGGTCCCCTTCATTCTGCTTGACAAAATGAGTATGACTGTTTGAGGATAACTAAATCAAATAACCATTTCTTGGGTCTATTTTCTCTAACTTAAAATGTTCTGAGCACTTGAAATGACACCACGCAAAGAAAGGAGATAACTCTTTGGCCATGAATTCACTGTTGCTTCTTGCAGGTATTGTGAAAAACAGAATTACTCCGCAGGATAACTTGTTAGGTTTAGCCTGCTACTGGGTGGGGACGCGTTTCCTCAGCGTTCTCCAAACTTATTTCAAAGCTCGTAGCAATTTCAGTCTGATTTAGGCAGGCAAGTTGAGGCTAAGGATTTGCAGACGTTCCTCCAGAGAAAACAAGGTAAATATTCACCCCCATATTTAGATAGGCAAAATTGTTTCAAAATTATGAAAATAAGTATAATAAACTCAACTCAGAATATGGAAAGTGCTGACTTGACTCAAAATTATTTTCGACTCAAGTTTCCTACAATTTAGCATAACAGTTTGAATTGATAAAAATGACAACCATTGCCCTTATTGCCACATACTTATATATCGTTATTATAGACCAAGTGTCACCAGAGATGGAATTGTTATCCTGTTTCTTTTAAATTGTTTTCAACCTTAGCTATTTATTGATGCATAAAGTACATAACAAAAACAGCAGTCTTAAGTGCACAGATTGATGGATTTTCCGAAATGGAACACAACTATGTAATCAGCAGACAGCAAGGAAAAGGACATCGTAACATGCTAGCTGTGCTCCTCCTGGTCACTACCTTCCCAAAGGCAGCATCCATCCTGGTTGCTAGTGGCTCAGGTGCATTTTCCTATATATAAGTTGATCTCCCTATGTGCAGGCTCCAGCATCTGCATTAAGTTTGGTCTTTTAACTATAACTGGAAGCCATTACCATTTATAGAGCTCTTGCCAGACACTATGCAAAACCTTCCCCCACCATGGCCACATTCAATCCTTGCAACCACCTCCTGATTAGG
>RJWM01046486.1:0-12312 GCA_004363535.1 Dasyprocta punctata
GGCGCCAAAAAAGGGCTGTTGAGTTTATCCCTATCCTCATAGGACTGGGGGTAACAGGTGCCCTGGCAATGGGCTCCGCAGGAGTGGGGATAGCAATGCATAAGTATACTCAGTTATCTGTCCAACTGGTTAATGATATGGAGGTAGTTAAAAAGTCCCTACAAGAGTTACAAGACCAGATTGACTCCCTGGCGGAGGTAGTATTACAAAATAGAAGAGGGTTAGATCTTTTAACTGTCGAGAAGGGAGGTATTTGTCTTGCCTTGCAGGAACGCTGCTGTTTCTATGCCAACAAGTCCGGGATCGTGCGGGATCGACTCCGAAAGCTACAGGAGAGCCTGGACCAAAGAAAAAAAAAATTATATGATAACCCTCTATGGAGTGCTTGAAATGGCTTCCTCCCTTATCTCCTACCCTTGTTGGGCCCCCTGTTTTCTCTGATCCTGCTCGTTGGGCCTTGCCTTGTCCGGTAGATATCTTCCTTTGTCAGTGGCCGCTTAGAAGCAGCCCGACAGCAGGTTCACATGGTTGCCTATGCCGCTCTAGCGGCCGCCCGGGATGGGCAACAAGATCCTCAGGCCCATGCCTGGCTGGCCAGATTGGCCTATGATCGTGTTTGACTCCTCTCCCCTTCTTATAGATTGGCTGACTTATCCTTGGGAACTCTCAAAGAATATAACTCCCAGGATGCGAGGTCTGGTGACACTGCATGGTATACTACCCCCACAGTCTGGGGGAGACACTAGAAACGCATGTCTGTGTGCATCTAGGTTCCATCCAGTCTCTCCTAGCCCTGCACAAAAAGATGAGGCCTTGGGGTTGACACTGGCGTCGGGGTGGCCAACCGGTGCCGAGTGTCTCCAACAGGCTTTGCACAACAAGGCACAGACCACTGCGTTCGCCTGGTAGAGTATAATACAGCCTTTCTAAATAAATAAAATAGGGGGAGATGTGGAGGGCCGGCACCCGGCCACCACCCAAAGATGGTGCCTGCTTCCTGCTGCGGCTGATAAACATGCGGCTGCTATCCTGCCAAATATGCCCTTATTAGGTAGACGGCGGGAATGGAGGTGTCACCTGACGGGATGGACCAATGAGATTATGCCCAGTAGCTCTATAGAGTATATAAGACATTGCTGCCCCTTGCTCGGGGCCATTTTTGCTGTACCCAGAAGAAAATAAAGTGCTGCTTCCACCGCGTCTGAGTTGTGTGGTTCTTGCTGGTCAAGACGCCCACGACAACCCATGTTTATGACAAATAGACTTATTAAATTAATTCAGTCAAACGACCAAAAAATTAACCAAAGAATCAGCTTTTGCAGACATCCAGCGCCTCTAAGCCTTCTTTCTTTGAATCAGAAAACTTGCTTTTTGTTATTCAAATTAAACTATGGAATGTAAATTGAGTCTCTTTTATGTGTTATTGATCTTACATATAAGAATAGTCACAACTGAGTAGAAAAAATTGACTCAAAATTAAATCACATAGGATTTTATCTCAGCCTCTTTAGGTATTAATAAAAGACTTTGAAGATACATACCTAAATCTAAATTTTAAATAATGCATTTTTGGAATTCATAATTTTACTTCAGCTTCAAATTATTGGTTTGTTTTAGCCCTGGGATTTTTCTTCCTTAGAGGCATAATTAGCTAATGAAAAATGGTTATTTCTCAGAAAGTTAAAAAAAAAAGGTATTTGCTTACAAATGAGGAAATATGAAGTGAACAGATTTAATAGAAATGATTGTTTTAAATTACGTATATATAGGGCAACTTTATATATAGAATATTCTTGAGAAAACAGAAACACTAATTATTGTTTAAATGTACATAATAGTACTTAAATAATTTAAAAGTAGAATGTAATTTTTAATTATATTTATCATTATTTTTGTTATGAACTTCAAATATTCAGTTGGTTCTCAGAGACAAAATAAGTGTATTTTTGTCATTGTTTTTTGTTTCAAAAATGTGTACTAATATAGTCTTTCTTCCTTTATTTTTGCAAAAAAACTCTGTTTTAAAAAATATGTAAAGGATAGATAGTCAAGTTTGATACAATATTACACTTTTCTTTTGTTTTTTTGCTCATTCCTGAGCTATTTCACTTTTCTGATTTGGACTCTGAAAAATAATCAAAATGGGGAGAGAGAGAAAAAGACAGAGAGTGAGAGAGAGAGAGAGAGAGAAGAGAGGAAGAGTGAGGTGGGGAGCTTCTGCTACTGCAGAAATATTTTCCGTGGATGAACCTATTTGGCAAGTAATATTTTAAGTAACATCGCATTTTATTTTGTACATGTTTGATATTGAACAATTTGGTCTAATGCCAGTCTAGATGGTATAAATTCTAGATGAGTTTATTGTGCAGGATGTGGTTTTAACTTTTACAATCCATTCACTGTAAACAAAATAATCTTTTTTTCAATGTTTTTGTTAGCCTCCTAATTCCTTGTGAAAAAATCTACAACCAGTGTTATTAACCATAACAAACAGTTGCAATTTTGAGTATAATTTTCAAAAGTTAGAGAGAAAACAGTCCGAAGAAATTTTAGATAAATGATGAAAATCAAGTCAAATTCTTTAATGACTGATTAATAAGAAACTACAGAGATAATACTAAAAATTTTGTCATTAAATATAGTATCTTAAAATTAAGAACTGTGGTTCATATAAGCAGTAATCCAGGAGAGATTTCTAAGACTGCTTTCAAAGGGCAGGGAATGGAGATTTCTAGGGTCTAAGTCTTAATGTTACTGGTGCAGATAAGAATAATCTGACAAAAATTAACTTAGAACCCACATGAATTTTATAGCATCAGACATTTTAAAAATTTATAAAAATATGAAATAATAATGTTTTCATTAGCAATTTTAGTTGTATTAGCAATATTTGTTTTTATAAAATACATTGTTAATCACTTTAATTTGCTTAATTTTAAATGAATTAAGAAAAAAATGTATCACATTTTGAGCTTTTATTTCTAATATGGTACATGTCTACAAATATAACCCCATATCTTTGTCTGTTCAGACAGATATGACCAAGTGTCATATATTGGATGGGTTACAAATACCAGAAATTTATGATTTACAATTCTAGAAAATGAGAAATCCAAGGTTAAGGCTCTGAAGGTTTGTTGTACTGTAAAGGATTTCCTTCTGGTTCATAGATAGCCATTGTTCTATGTTCTCACATGCCAGAATAGGTAAGGGAAGATGCTAGGTCTTCTTAAAAAATAGTAAATAAATAAAGAACACAGCTCTCATGACATAATTCCCTCTGAAAAATCTCAACCTCCAAATACCATGACAGTGACATATTAATATATCAAGTTAGTGAGACATAGCCGATCAGTTCATAACAACTGTATCATCAAAAACTTCTTTGGATTCCTCAATATTTTAGTGCATAAATGGATCCCAAGATAGATTTGTGTCAACTTTAAGTTGAAATCAGATGAAATCTTCCAACTAATCCTTTAAACCTAAATGTAACGTAGCCCTTGAATGTGTACATTTACTGAGGAATAATTTCTGATAAATAATTTACTCCTCTTCATCATTCTCTGCATTTTTAGATGCATTTGCTTTTGTGACATTTTTTCTTTTTTAGAAAATTTAGTATTAGAGTAGACATATTTGATTATTCTGTTTGATTTTAAATTATTATCTTGCATAATTGATGATATTAATTACTATTATCCAGGTTTACCCCCAGTGAACTTGTCTTTCCCAGAAACATTTAAGGTTTTACATTTAAATGTATCATATCTGCATTTTGAATTAATTACTAAAGAGAGTGTATAGTTTAGTGTCAAGATTTTGGGAAGGAGGAGTGTTTGTTTCTAAATATTTTATTGATTGATTGATTGGGTTTTTTTGTTTGTTTGTTTTTGTTTTTTGTTTTTTTAAGACAAGATCTTGCTGTGTAGCTCAGGCTAGCTTCAAACTATGTAGCCCAGGTTGGCCTTAAGCTCACAGTGATCCTCCTGCCTCAGCCTCCCTAGTTGTAGGATTACAGGCATGTGTCACTGTGCTCAACTATAAATATCATGTTTAAAAATTCAAATAAGTAATGCTTTCAAAATATCTTGGCCCAACATTCTCCTTCCCTTAGTGGCTTTTTGATTTTTTTTTTTTTTAATTTAAAAAGAAGTATCTTTTAGAACTTAAGGGGAGTTGCTATTATTTGGATCCTAAAAGTCTCCAGAGTCCGTGTGCTGGGGCCTCGTCCCCAGCTTGTCTGGGCTCAGGGCTGATGGAGGCAATAGGAGACAGAGCTCAGTGAGTGAGTCAGACTCTGGCGGCCGAGGGCAGGCCCGCAAAGCGGATAGTGGCACCCTAGGCCCTCCCTCCTTCCTGGCCATGAGGTGAACCTTCGGCCATGTGCTGTGTCCACGGTGCGCTGCCTCATTACAGGGGTATGTTGAGGTTGATTTAATACTTAAGTGGCTATATATTTTTAAATATTTCATTCTAATGAAAGTATGCAATGTTTCTTAATAAGTGCAGGAAAAATTATTTTTTCAGTATGGTTCATAATCACTTTGAATTATTTCACATATTAATCCATTTGCCTGGATATTTATTCATTTATTTCTCAGGGCCACTTTAACTTTTAGGTAGTATATTCATATATTATTAATTACATTTTATTAAAGTCACAATAGAAAATTTCTGTACAACACTCTATTGAGTTAAAGAAAAAAAGAATAAGACTCTATAGCCTCCCCTCTGTGTCTTTCCTATGCTTTTGTTCTTGTTTTTTAATTGCTACTCAGATTAAACTCGGCACTGTGGAAGGAATGTTCACACTGTATCCACGGCCTCAGGTCTTTGCGTAGGATCCTCTGGCCAAACCAACAGACGGAACACTCGGTCTTTCTCTGGTTTACTTCGGCCATCCACTAGCTTCAGACTTGTTTTGTTCCTCAATTCCAAAGTGAATATTTGCCATACATAATATTCTAACTTTAAACAAAAGTATGTGTAATAAGTCAAATTTGTATGTGTAAGCATCATATTGTCTCCCTAGTGTAAGAAACTGAAAGAGTAAATAAGATGCAAAAGGTGTGATAGATATTGTGAAAGGGAAAGAAATGGCTCAGAAGGAAAGAACCACTGGGATGGGGGAAGGAGGAAAAAAAGAAGAAATATATATATATGAGAATTAAGATAATTGTATTACTATTTCTAGTAGTTTGTTGAAAGGTGCAGTGCTTATCTTCTTTGATCAATTGTGCTTGCCTGTATCTGGTAATCTGAGCAACTGTATTGAAGGTGACAGTATGCAATATAATAACCATTGTTAATTTCCTATCTTGTTTTGAAATTCTGTATCATTTTTATTTTTTATTCTCTTTAAAATAAATGAAAAAAGTCATCATAAACAAAAGTATGGATGATTTTCTTAATGCATCATTAGTTTTTTGCGTAATTTTCATTCTAAAAGTTGTTTCATGAAAGTTCATTGTCACTTTGAAATGCAGTGCTCTGGTACACTGTATAAGCATGTTTGTAATACCCTAAAATTAAAGAAAAAGGACACTGCATTCAAATTTTTTTAACCTGTAATTGCTATTGAAACCATTTTATATATATTGTGTTACTCCAACACAGGAGAAAATAATTGAAAAGAAGTGTCAAACGTGAACATGTGTAAAACAACTTGTAATTCTTTTATATATTAATAAACCTGAATGTAATGTTAGCCACTCAAAATTTTGCTTTGTTTGCGCCTTACTGGTTGAGCTCTATGCCAATCTAGTTCATGTCCTCTATAGATTGTTTTTCAATGAAAATTTTGCTCTGACAAATTGTCCCATAGATATGAGTAACAAGTCAAAGACACGAACTTGCCATAAAAAAACATTAAAACGGAAATTTTCACACAGCACAGCACAAAAGGTCAGAAGATTTGCTAAAAGTTGTTATAGAGAATGAATTAAAATAAGTTTAAAAACATGGAGGTAACTTTATCTTTTGTTTAATTTTTACCAAAGTATGAAACTGTTATGGAAAGATACAGCTATGATGAGTACCATCTGTTCTTATTTTGTTATATAACTATTTGCATAAAATCTATTAAGTTTGCTGTATTGCATGCTCCAGAAATTTAATAACGCAGAATTATGGATGATATACAGTACTTGGCAACAAATATTAATAAATAGAAATTGTACTTCCAGCTAGAAATGTATACAGAAACCAATATGTAATTTTAGAGAAAATGAACCTATTGCAAATTGATTTCACCATATTTAGTAATTAATTTGTTCTAATTAAGAAGGTATGGCTTGTATTTATAAGCTTCTGCTCCTTTGAAGTATTATAGAAAATGAAACTTCATCATTAACATGGTAGAACATATTAAGTATCTTATAAATCCTCTTGTTGGTTTTTCTTTTTCTCTAGTTCTCTTCTTTGTAAAGTGATGAATCCACATGAAATCCTCTGTTAGATATGAAAATTAAAATATTCACTGAAAAATATTTTTTTTTATAAATCCAAACCTAGTTTTTACATAGCCTTGGGTATGACACAGTTACATTCTTTTTTTTCTTGTGTTACACAATTTTTAATCTCTCTCATCCACTGTAAATTATGTCAAGGTCTGTCCTCCTCAGAGACAGAATAATGTCTCATTTTTTACCTGACTATATTTTTCTCAGAATACCTTTTCTTGAGGTAATATGTATTTTTTACTTATGCCCTAATAAAGTCTGTCATTTCAACTTTATTCAGACTTTCATTGGGGTCCACTCTAAACTACAAAGTTCTGAAAGTTTCTGTAGGTATATCTGTAACATCGGAATGATAATACTTACAGTTTATAGACTTTTATGAATATATCCTTCCCTCCATACATTCTTATCTGGATTTCACTTCAAGCTAGTAACCTAAAGGATCTTAGACAAATCTGTTCTCTAATTATAATTTTTTCAAGAAATAGGAAACCTAGCAGTAATAACCACTGGATTAATGTGCAAATTAAATAGAATGGACACCTTGTGCCAGCTCCTGGCACAGAGAAATAATACTATGAATGCTAACATTTTTAAACTATTCCTTTCAGGATCTGTATAAAACACTTAGGTATTCTGTCTTCATACACCGTAAGTTTTTTTTGAGGCAGTCTCACTATTTATTTCAGACTGGCCTTGAACTCTCTTATATAGCCCAGGATGGTCTCAAACTCAAGGGGATCCTCCTGCATCAGCCTTCTAAGTGCTGGGACTACAGGTGTGTGCCACCATGCCTGGCTGTACATTGTGATTTGTGGAACTAAGCAAAATGAAGTCTTTGTACTGGTCCTGACATATTTTCAGTTTTATAATTTTAAGGATTTATTTTGTTATACAATGGTACAGTGTGAGTGTGTGTGTGTGTGTGTGTGTGTGTGTAAGTTTGTGTGTGTATTCTGTCCTTTGCCTCTGTTAGACCCATGGTGAATGAATAAAAATAATTTAGAGGAACAACACTAAAAGTTTGTGTTACTGTTTTTATTTCTAATGAAGCGAATCCTGTTATTTCAGTTCATTTAACATTACCAGAATTATTTTCGTTTTGGAAGGGGAATAAAATAATTTTGCTTTCATTTTTTAATTAAATAACCTTTTTTCGGTTTTTCAGTTAAACTTTTGACTCACCTTCTTTTATTCATTTCAGAACAAAACTTGAAAGAAACAGACTCTTCCAACTAGCCAGTCAGCCAATCATTGACTTCGTATTGATTATCTGCTATGGATTATAACAAAAATAAGATGCATTACACACAGAATAAGTATTCGATAAACAATGATGATGCAGTCACAACCTCTAATTTCAAGAAGGTCTGAGTTTAGACAAATAATAACAAAGAAATAAGCACAATAAATGGAAATGGAGTTCAAATAAGGAATGTATAAATTACACTGAGAGAACACAGAGTAATTGATTTTAACCACTTGCTTAGCAAAGGCACAATAATCAATATAATTCCTGCAGTATAAACCAAAATTTACGTGGTTAAGGAGAAATTAACTATTTCTATCTAACAGCAAAAACAGAGGCCTGATATTATTAAATATGAGTCTCAAATGATGAGAAAGCCTATTATCAATAATTAATCTTTTTACAAAATAATGATATGTGGTATAAATTTAGTATGGTATAGTATATTTAAGATGATTATTTTTAAATGAGTATGTTGAGAAAAATAAAGCATTTTCACTAAACTTTATTTTATAACACTATCAAAGTTACTAAATATTGAGTGTCCTCCATGTAGTATTTATTAGTAATGCTATTGCTCTTCTGTAATTCACACAGGACTGTAACATCATAAGAGGATACTTTTGCCTGTGATCATGTACTGATCAGTGAATACCATTTTATTTATTCTAGCAGTCATTTTATGCAAACTATCTAATTTCCTCCAGCATATACTACTTTTGACTTTTATTATTTTATCTTTTGTTATTTTGACTTTCATTATTTATCCTTTGACTTTGCCCCATTTTATGTTTGGATACTAAATAATGTTGATTGGGCTGGGTGATTTTTCTAAATTCTGTTCACCTAACTCAAAACACATGGAATAAATTATCTATTGACTTATCAAACCTTCCTAGTTAAGAGGGATATATCGTACCTTCAAACCTGTATAATATGAAAGACAGGTAGGTTAGAACACAGGAAATTACAATGCATAACCTGAACAGAAAACCGTAGCATGACTGAATGTAATATGTTGCAATCCCATTGTATCTCAAAACTAAGCTTAAATTCCTCAACGTTATCCGTCAAAGTAAAAATTACACTAAACGAAATAAAAAAGGAAGCAAAAGCATTATTCAAGATTTTTGCAATAGGAGAGAGAGGACCAAATTCATGTGAATACAACCCCACTGAAACAAAGTGAGTGGAGATTTTTTAAGTGCTGAAATGAGTTGGGAACTGACTACTGGAGAACTTTCGTGATATGGTTGATCTGTTAGGCATGCTCATGAATTCCTGAGTTTGCAAAGAATCTTCTTCTTTGTTATTACACCATTTTATATCTTCCAATCAGCCTCCGTCAATGCTAGATTTGTAAGTCTTGAGATGACAGGCAAATAGAGTTGCCATTTTCTTTGATGTTTATATCTTAATGGGATGTCTCCCAAGTCCTGAGGAGAAGATTCTTGCATTGCAAAACTAGAAAAAAGACTTTAAAAAAATATTCACATCTCAAAGAAGCAGCGAAAGACTTCACAGTGTAAGCCTTCTGAAGCAAATGCACTAAGAAAAGAGAAGTTGTGGGATAGAGTTACAAAGAAGGCTGTCTGAAGTTTATCAAACCGAGGAGAACATTACAGCATTTCATATGCTTTCGATATGGTTTATTTCTTCAAAACTCATCAGAATTTGATCGCCTTTGTGGTGAATTTCAGAGGTGGGACTTTGAAGAGGAGATTGGCTTATTATTATGGATTAATATCTCTCTTAGATCCTGAATTAATTCTCACTGGATTAGATGAGTTACCTTGAAAGTAGGTTGTTACAAAGTGAGGCTGTACTTCTAATTTCGACTTTTCTGTGTTATTCCCTTGCCTGTCATCATATCTCCACCATGACTTGAAACAACACAAAACACCACAGTAGGCTGCTAATCTTGGGTTTCACCAGCCTGCAGAATCATAAACAAAAATAAACCTCTTTTACATCTTTATAAATCAGTTTTTCTCAAATCATTTGTTAAAGTAGTAGTATTCTCAAATCATTTGTTAAAGTAGTAGGATATGACGTAAGATACATTTCTTTATCACAAAATATTCAGGGTTGTCAATATGTATTTAAACATACTATTTTTTCCAGTCTCTATTATTATTCCATATACTTAAACAAACTGCTCTACCTAACCATCTGGCAGGAAAATTTTGCTTCATTCATTTTGTTTAGACCATAAATTGTAATCATTGGTCTTTTCTGATGCTGGGGATTAAGCCCAGGCACTTGTGCCTACCAGTCAAGTGTTTTCTACCACTGAGCTAAGTTCCAGCACATACAATGCGAGTCATATTCCCAGACATACCTCCAATAAATATAGATGGCATGTTTGATTAGGAAAATTTCTTATATTTTAATATTGTAATTTTTTCCTGCTTTTAAAGGACATGAAAATGTGATTCTCTTGAGCATTTTTATTTATAGCCCTTGTTTTATACAATTTAAAGCAAAGCTTCCACCAATCCCATGAAGAATTTGTGGGAAGTGCTAATGTCTTATAGCCCACGGTTTCCATTTCTGTCTTTGATCCATTCCACCATGTGGTGTAGCTATTGAATATTAATTACACGCCTTCAAGTTGTCTTTGGATTTCACTAAGCTGGAAGAAATGTGGACTTCGTGTGAAGAAAGCAATGATAATGCCACTTACCTGCATCTACTGCAGTGAATTCATCTTTTCCAAGTAGACTTACACTCAAATCATAATATATTTTTATGATAGATAACTGAATTTCACAGTGTCTGTTAGGAACTTTGTATATAAGATATTGAAAAATATAATAGATCATTCTTTTACAGGAAATCTGCTATAGTTGAAAAAACTGTTGAATAATGGACCCACTTTAAATGTCATCATTATATACAACAGCTTCAAATTATGTTTAATAGTTTATTCTATGTCTATCATGAAAATACAAATTTATTTTAGAATCTTGGCATAAATCTACCAGTGGTTTGGGTCAGATAATTTGACTTATTTGTATGACTGTAATGAACTAGAACTCTAGAAATCTTTATAAAACAATTTTTAGAAAATGAGCAGTCCACTTAAAGAAAAGTCTTGGAATTTTAATCTATTTTGTACTCTGTTTCCTGAAATACCAAACAAGCTTACTCACATTATTCGACTGATAATGTGCAGACCTCGGGATAAAATATAACAATACTTCTCTTAGCTTAGTGAAATTTTTCAATGGTATTAAATTCAGTCTGGAGGCAACTTTTTATGAGTGAGATCAATACTTTACGGTAAATCCAGCTGATGCACATAATTATTAAATCAATCAATAAATGAGTTAATTCAGAAACACTTACAAAAGTTCTGGAATGCTATTATTAAAAAAATCCTTTTAGCTGATAATAAGGTTATAGTTGGAAGAGATAAACCTATATTTGATTATGTTATCTTTAAAATAAACCAAATGCTTTTCTACAGGATATTATTTTACATGTAAAACAATATTGGAGTCCCAGAATAATAAAAGTAGGACAAATATGCCATTATAGTACAATAAATTGATTTGTCATCCAACATAAAGAAAATTAAAAGTCCTAAATATACCCTGCAAAATTAAACAGAAGTTTCTATGAGTCAAAATCACGTAGATAAACCTAAATATTAGTAATCTCTCAGAGTCTTCAAATATATGAAAAAATCATTCATAGATTTTATATGAGTCATTTTAAAGCTATGCCTGGAAACATCAATAAAAATAAGATTCAGGAAGTTTTTGTAGTTTAATTCTAACCCAGAGCTTATAAGATTTGCCCTCTTAAAATTGGGAAAACAAGAAAAATTAAGTTTGTAAAATTGATTTTTAAAGAACAGAGTTTTGTTTTTTTTTAGAGCTCAGCGGATATGTGACAGGATTAAAATATTTTCATAGCTAAAAAAAGGATTCAAAAAATAAAGAAGCTTTCGACAGGAGACTGGATATTATGATTGTCCGTAGAAGTGGGATTTAAGTATTATTTTAAAATCAAACTTCTTAAAGTGGTAATGTAAGTGTCTAAATGTACATGTGTATGTGTGCTTTATGTGTTTTCAAACAGAAGATGATGTGCAAAAGCTCTCTAGATGTTAATTTGAATTAAGTGTCTCTGAAAGGGAAAAGACAAATCTTCCCCAAATCAAAAATCACACCGTTCTCTGGAAGGATAACAAAGTAAGGAAGAGTTGAAAGAGAAATAGTCATTTCTGTATTCACAGGGTACATCAATTAAATACGAATTCTCATAGGTTATGTTAGCAAACATGTAGAAATCTAGCAAAAATTCTGCAGTCATATCAATCTTCGCTTTTCAAAATATAAATGACAGAAAACACATACGATCTGAAGGAAGAGATAATTATTGACTTGACAAAATAAAACATCCTGATATGGCTACAGTTGTGTATGCACGTTCTTTAATATAACCATGCTATATCTGCATTTTGTGACTCATTTTATTGTGCTTCCCAAATTTAGATTAGATGTTTCCCACTTCCCAAGTTGACTTGCAGTACTATTAAACTTACACTCTCTTATTTTAACAACATCAGTGGAAGCAGATAGTTTATAA
>RJWM01046487.1:0-12295 GCA_004363535.1 Dasyprocta punctata
CCCCAGTGACTAACACCATCATGGTGGGGGCGAGGACTCAGCATGACAATTTTAGGGGTATACACATTCCACCTAAAGCAGCAGCTAGGTCTGTGTGGAAACAACACAGCAAATGCAGAATACCCATTTCACACACAAGCCAAGCTGACACCTGGAAGCTCCTTTTTCTCCATGTGTGTGTGAGAGCTTGTGCTTTGCCGGGGCTGAGGGTTCTTGTTACCTAAACAGCAGTGGTTTTTTTTCACTCTCCAGGGAGAGAGCCAGAATGGTCCCGTTGGTTCTAATCTTCCCAGTGCCTGATATTCACGGCACATACCACACACAAATAATTGCATTTGTTGGTTCTGAGGGATCAAATCAGGGTTAACAGGACACCCTGTATTGATCATATCAGTGATTTATTGTGGGTATGAACTCCAGTAAGCAGCAAGGATTCCTGCTGTGGAAACAGACACACTTCAGGGATGCCTTTGCTATCTTGGTGTCCCTAGCAAGTCATCAGGGTCTGTTAGGGATGGGATCATGGGATATAACAAAAACTGTCTTCAAAGATCGCAACTGGCAGAAGTTTTCTGCAAGGACTTTTCCATTCCGCTTAATTTGGAGAAGCCAGTTTGAGGCTGGAGTTTCACACTGAGTGTTTGAGGCTGTGCCCTTCTCTTGCCAAAACTCATTGATACTCAGTGCTACCTGAAGCTATTTGACTCTTTTATACCTGTAACATTCTGAGACAGATGGTGGGTCTTCTAGAGCCAAAGGTAGCCCAGAAAACATGCATGCACTTTACATATTAAAAAAAAAGAAGAATTGTTGGAAATAACCTAAATGTCTATCAACAGACGAATGAATAAAAAAGATGTGGTTTTTTTACACAATGGGGTACTATGCAGCCATAAAGAAGGATAAACTGGAGACTTTTACAGGTAAAGGGATGCAACTTGAGAACATACTCATTAGTGAAATAAATAAGACACACATGTGTAAACATCATATTGTTTCATTAGTGTGAGAAGTTGAAAGAAAAACATATGTATATGTATATGTACATAAAAAAGTAGTTAATATAGTTATACTACTGATTTCTCTGAGTTCACTGAAGAGAAAGATTTGTGCCAGTATTTTTCAGACAATTGAATGCAGATGTCTTGTGCTGGGAGAATGATTTGGGGATGACACTGCACAATGCATGTATTATTGCAGCTCCCTGATTGACGTGTTTTGAAATTTTGTTGCAGATTAGTTTTCTTCTTCTTTTTTCTTTCTTTTTATCCTTGAAGTCAAATGGATTTGGAAAAAAATTTTAAAAAGACACTGATATCTCTACTATAGCAATCATCAAGAAGAATTAAGATGTGTTAGGCACTTGTACCAACCACTACGGAGAGTGAAATCATTAAGTACTGCAAACATGTATTAATAAACATTAAAGAAATTTTTAAATGAATGCATTTAAATTAATTAAAATGCAACAGATCCCAAAAATAAAATAAAAAAATAAGAATAAATTGTTCTCTACAAAGTGAGTGATATCTCTTCACTGAGCTGTCTGTGCCTGCTCTCTCCACTGGGGCGTGGATCGTTTGAGACCAAAGTCTGGGGGTTACCCATGCATCCTCTGCCCTTTAGAGGTTAGGGAGACAAAAGACTGACTTTCCACTGCACATTGGTTTTCTACCAATTTGAAAACAAGAGAGAGATGAGTCGAGGAAAGTTTTACTCAAGGGCCAGGGACTCCACCATATGTCTTGACAAATGGACCGTATGCTGTGGTCTTTGCGTAGGCAAAATTGCAGGAGAATCAAGAGGGCTTCCCTAAGTAAAGATTAAAGTTCAACAAATGCTATCAAAGCTGTTCTGCTGATTATGTTCAGCTGGCCAAACCTAGAGTACATCAAGCGATTAGCTCTGGAAAAGCTTTGGAGCTTCATTTCTCCTTTCTGTTGAAATCCAGGGCTTTCCCGGGAGTTTGCAAGTCTTGGGAGAACTGGGAATTTATGGCCCACATACAATTCATTGCATTTGTCTCACAACGGCATACCAGGTGCAACCTCTGCTTTCAACAGCATGGTGACTTTGCACCATTTATGACAACAAAAAGCATGCCTCTTGGGCCAAGAATATTTCCAGGGTGCTCGAAATCCCAGTAATTATTGTAGCATCAAATATTATGTATGGTAATCCAAGTACTGTAATCCTTTCTCCAGTCTTCCTCACAATCCAAGAAATTATATTTATAATTCCATTGAGACGCTATTGAAATCCCGGCAAGTTAATTCCAATCTACCACCTCCAATGCAACCCACGGCGAGAGTAAAGACACTGAGACATATTCCAGGTAAAGGGCAGCCAAGGGGTCCTGAGTCCAATCCTCGTAAGGACATGCGGACAAAGGCCTTGATGCTAGGCCTCTCCCAGAATTTATTAACTAGTGAAGCCAGGGGGTGGCTTGAGGATGAGTGACAGTGAGGGTGGCGGGAACTACGTGAGTAACTTGAGCTGGCTGGCAAGGTAGTGAGAAAGGTATCTCTGTAAAATGCAGATGAACATATGCAGGGGGATCAATTTGCACAACCCAACCTAGACAGCAACTGAATTGTTTTAGGAGGCTGCTGCTTCAGTTTCGGATATGCAAACTTTATGCCCTGGGAACTCATAGCCTCTTTCTCGAGGCTCATCCCCAGTCGACATTCCGGGAGCTCACTGGCTCTGCCATCCCGCTGTGCTTTGTATATTTTACAAAGGTCACTATGGGAGGAAACAGGACACTGTCTGATGGCTTTAAAGACTACATACCAGTACCTGCTTCTGATATGTAAACTTTTATGCCTTTATCATAGCCTCTTTCTCAAAGCTCATACCCAGTTGACATTCCTGGAGCTCACTGGCTCTGCCATCCCGCTGTGCCTATAAGTTTTACAGAGATCACTATGGGAGGAAACAGGACACTGTCAGATGGCTTTAGAGATTACATACCAGTATCTCAGCTAGCCATATTTGCAATGCTTAGAGCCAATTGAAGAGAGAAGGAAATACCATAGTCAGTTCTGTATATATCAACATAAGCAAATAAGTCTCAATATAATCAATGTTGCAGCAATTGTTCTGCATTCAAGGGGACCTGCTCAAGTTGTCTCCCACAAGTACCAACAGTGAGTGGAAACATACCGAATGATTCTCTCCACCGGGCAAAATCTGAGGTGATCTAATTTGAACCAGGGAGCCCAATACACAACGAGAATCAAGCAATGTCCTTTCGGGATACAGTAAAAGGCAAGAGTATTCCCAAAATCGTATCTACACCAAAGCCAGAGTATTAAAAATAACACATCTAATTTCTATTGTTTCCATTTCCCTTTGCCCTTCCTGGGGACAAACAAAGGTGCCTCACAGGAGCGTAGAACATTCTAAGTCATTCTATCCCTACTGTCTTACTGTGTTCAGAACCCTGAAATTTTCCTCCCAAGGGCCTGCTATGCACAGAACAGCTCCCCACCATTGGCACTGAAGGAAACCCTCCTATGAATTGCAATTAGGGATGAAATTCTTCCTGCTCCCCAATGGTTCCACTTACACCCTCTTCTTTCATTTTTATTTTTAAATTTTCTTTTCATTAGCACACATTTTCAGTATATACATACCACGTCTTAATTTCTTTTCTCATCCACTTTCCCTCTCTTTTCTGCCCCCCCCCCCAACATCTTGTGGCCCCCTTCCCTTTGGTAAAAGATCTATCTCCCTGTTTCCTATTTTTTTATATTGCTGTTTATTCATAATTTGAATTTCTCTTATCAGAGAAACCAATCAAAATTTAAACTTGTGTGTTGGTTTACTTTGCATCACATTATAGTCTCAAGTCCCATCCATTTTCCTACCAACAACTCGAGTCTATCCCTTTTATGGCAGAGTAGTACTCCATTTTTTCTGCGTACCATGCCTTCTTCATCCCCTCATCTGTTAATGGATGTGTAGTGTGCTTCCAAGATTTAGCTATTATGAATCATGTTGCTATATTCATAGGTGTGTATGGATCACTGTAATACAGTGTGTTTAACATTTTGGAGAAGATACCTAGAGGGGTAATAGCTGGATCAAGTGACATTGCCAGTTTTAGTCTTTTGGGGAAACTTTGCATTGCTGATGACAGTGGTTACCCTAGTTTACATCCTGATCAAGAGTGGAGAAGGTTCCTTTTCCCCCCTCAGCCTTGGCAGCATTGGTTAGGATTGAATTTTTGATGTTGGCCATTCTTTGGGAGGTCAAATGGAATCTCAGGGTTGTTTTAACTTGCATCTCTTTACTGGACAGCGACACTTTCCAAAATGTCAGAAAGACTCCTACCTCATGTTTATCATACGTCTTTATGACTGTAAAGGGGAGGTAGAGAAGAATGCAAACCGACCATCACTCTAGGACCCTGCGGGGAGAGAAGGAATCACAGTTAAGAATCCAGTTGGGAAGAGAAGGTGTGTATCAGCGCTTTCTGACGCACACCAGGGCATGTGGTCGTCTTTCCTGCGAGGACAGGATTTGAAGAGGGGGTGTAAATTGCACAGGACAGCAGGTTGGGGGATTGTAAGTCCTGTGTTCTCAGTGCAGTCTTTGCATTTGTCACCTTGACTCAAGGGTGCTCCTGTGAATCCTCGCACAAACTCCTTCTGCCTCTGTTAAGTCTAGATCCACTCTGGAGAGCTGCCCTCCAGCTAGACCAGGCACAGCATGTATAATATATTGCTCATACTTATTACGTCCATAGACTCCAGCACTGCTTAGCAGGCTATTATAACCAGCAGTCGACCTGTCGTTTTCAGAGTTGATCACTGAGAGCTTTCAAGCAGTACACCTACCCCCTTGCTCTTCCTCCACTGGCCAAGCCATCGCAAAACCCTGCGAGATACCCCTCTTGCAGGAAGTGGTCAATCTCAAGCCACTTGAAACCTTACCCTTGAGTGTGTAGAAGGCTTCAACTTTGTTCTATCGGAGTCACACCCAGACCACAGCACCTGCTTTTTTGCTTGCTTGCTTGTTTGTTTCTGTTTCTATATCTCCATGTAGATCCTTTAGTTCACTCCACATGAGCCCTGTCGTTTAAGAAGTCCCTTTACTCTTTGCTGCATGTGCGAGAAACCATTTTTATGTTTGGTACGTGGTTGTCACACACAGTGATGACACTCGTTGTGGGGAACTGGTACAAATTCGTGTCACTCCCCCTCTTTCCTCACTTGCCCACATGCTTTTCCCATCTCCACAATCTACCCCTCCACCCCTACCATCTCTCTTTCATGTTGCTCTTTAAATTATTTGTATTTTGGGTTGCTTGTGTGAGAAAAACTATGACATATTTAACCCCCTGTGGCTGCTTTGTTTTACTTAGTATCATGGTCTCAAGGTGAATCCATTTGCCTACACGTGACACAAACATATCCTTTTTATGGCTCAGTAGTACTCCACTGTGCATATATGGATATGCCACATTTACTTATGTATTCATTTGTTGTTTGGCATATAAATATAATCTGCTTCCATCTTTTAGCTACTGTGAATTGTGCTGCTATGAACATGTGTTGCTATATACTATAATATGATGACTGTAACTTTTGGGGGAAGTATAGCTAGGTCAAATGCAATTTATATTTTTAGTATTCTGAGGAATTTTCATACTGATTTCTCTAATGGTTGCACTCATTTACATGCCCACCAAGAAAGGAGAAATATTTCCTTTTTTCTCACAACATCACCAGCTTTTTTTTGTTGTTCTCTATTTGTTTATTTAGAGACAGGGTCTCACTATGTAGCCGAGGCTGGCTGGGCTGGAACTTGTGATGATCTTCCTGCACCAACCTCCAAGGCACTGGGATGACAGGTCTGCACCCTCACACACACCTGAGTTCTTGATGCTAGCAGAAGTTATTCTAGAGTAAAACAGAATCACAATATCTTTTTTTGATTTGCATTTCCCAAAAGGTCAAAGATGCTGAACACACTTTTACATACTACCTGGCCATCGATACAGTGGTACCTCAGTATATAAAATTAATGTGTTTGATAATTTTGGGACAAGGTGGCCATGGTCCTGTTTGCCAGCCCATGCAAAGTTTGCAAATGGAAGCAAAATTTTGCCAAATGCTTTTGCTTGTGAACCAAATTGTTTGCAAAGAGAAGTGTTTGTGAATTAGGTGTTACCATATATCTCTTTCCAGGGCTCTTTCCATTCTTTTCTTTTCTTTTCTTTTCTTTTCTTTTCTTTTCTTTTCTTTTCTTTTCTTTTCTTTTCTTTTCCTCTCTCTCTCTCTCTCTCTCTCTCTCTCTCTCTCTCTCTCTTTCTTTCTTTCTTTCTTCCTGAACCAAAAATGGAACTCAGGACCTCGTGCTTGCCAGGCAGGTGTCATAACCCCCACCCTGTACTTCGCTTTCTAGAAGTGTGTATTCATTTCAGTTTCTCATTTTTGATTGCATCTGTTATGATGGGGGCTCTAAGTTTCTGGCTTTTAAAATATATTCTAGACGTTAATTCTTTGCTTCAGGAGTAGGCAGCACAGATTTTTTTCCCTGTTCTGTATGTTACTTCTTCACTTTATTGCTTGTTTTTTTTTTTTGTGATGGAGAATCATTTTAATTTGACATAATCACATTTGTTGACTCTTGATATTATTCCTGTACAGTTAGGGTCGTTTTCAAAGTCTCTGTTCACACCTAAGACTCCCAGTATTTTACTTATTTTTTCACCCTATTGGTGATTTCTCTTGAAGTGCAAAAACTTTTTAATAAAGTGAGATCCCTGTTGTTGATTCTTTGAAGTTCTTCCCGAGCAGTTTGCGTTTTGTTCGTGAACTCTTTGCCTACCCCTATGTCTTCAAGATTTCTACCTACCTCATCTTCCAGTAGATTTACTGTTTCTATTTTAATATTTAGATCTTTGACCCACTTTGATTTTAATTTAGTGCATGGCAATGGCCATACTCCCAAAACTATTATACAGATTTAATGCAATTCCAATCAAGATACTATTAACATACTTCACAGATCTAGAGAAAACTCTCCTGAAATTCATTTGTAAACAGAAGAGACCTAGAATAGCAATGGCGATCCTGGGCAACAAAGGCAAGGCAGGAGGCATCACAATCCCTGACTTGAAATTATACTACAAAGTTACTGTGGTAAAATCAGCATGGCACTAGTGAAAAAAATAAAAAAATAAAAAATAAATAAACAGACCTGAAGATCGATGGAACAGATTAGAAGATTCAACCACAGTGACAAACACACTCAGCTGCCTTATCTTTGGTAGAGGGACTAAACATGTTCACTGGAAGAAAGATAGCCTCTTTAATAAGTGGGGCTGGAAAAATGGGCTTTCCACATGCCAAAGACACAAAGTAGCATTTTATTTATTTTATCTTCTAGCAGATTTTGTGTTTCTGTTTCTATGTCATGCTGTTGATCCATTTTTATTGGATTTTATAGCAGAGTCAATGATAAGGGTTAAGATTAATTTTTCAACAAGGAGAGAATCAATTTTCCCACCACTATTTGCTAAACAAGCTATATCTTCTCCAGCATATAATGCTGGTCCTTCTGCCAAATATCTGTGGGTATCTATGAGTCATTGGTGCACACATTACCAAATCCTGGGAAGGAAGTTCCTGAGTGTTCAGGGATTCTGGTCGCCCCAATAAAACACCAGCCTACTAGCAAACTGTCTACTAGTTGTCAACTCTACTCCAGCACCCTGTAGAATCCATGACTTCTCTATACTTTTAAGTAAAATTGCCTGATTCAATAAAGTTCAAATCTGGCTAAAAGCCATGCACTTGTCTTTCTGAGGTGTGAAAACACACAGAATCTGTGTTTTGCTTGCATAGCTGTCTTCAGTTTTTCCACATTCTCGTCTGTGATAGTTGATCGATTGTGTCGGCTCAAGTAAGAAACACCCAACTGGACTGCTCCGCATAGTTCTGGCTCTGGAGGTCCCACCCTGGAGAGGATGACCCCTAGGGTGCCATAAATGGGAAACCAAGAAAGAAGAAGACTGCTGTTTCTTCGGATGAGCTCCAATCTTCACCGTCTCCTGCCTTCCGGTGCAGACCCTCCAATCTCCCGCACCCACTCTTGCATCTTTTGGAGCAGACCGTCCACTGGGGCTTCTGCTACAGACTCACACAGACTTGCAGTGAGCTCCAAGCCTTTGACTGGATCCTTTGCTTTCCCAGTGTGCAGACAGATACTCTGCACCCTGACTCCGTGGGCACCCATTGCAATCAATTCTGTAAATTCTTATGTATTTATATGTCCTGTATTATACCTGTTTCTCTGGTAAGTGCTGACTTATACCTCATCCGTCTGTCTTCAACCATCCATCCACCCATCTACACATCTGTGTACCTATCGACTTCCATCCATCCATCCACCTGCTCATCTATCCATCCATCAATAGATTCATCTACCTATTTTCTTCCATCCATCCATCCATGCACTCCCAAGACTGTCATTCACATATAAACCCATCCATTCATCCATCATCCATCAATTTCTCCATCCACACATTCATATTTTTACTTTTATTCATATTTGTACTCATTCATTCATCCATCCACATATTACTGTGTCTGTTATCTTTTATCCTTCTGTCCATTCATCCATCCACACATCAATATATTCTTCCATCCATCCATATATACATTAACCTATTGACTTATATCCATCCACATATGCATTCATTCATTCATTCATCCATCCATCTTTCCATCCATCCTTCTACTTATTTACTTCTACCCACTCATCTACTATCTACTCATTCATCTGTCCATCCACATGGTCATCTACTTATTTTCTTTCATCTATCCATTCACCCATATATACGTCTACTTATTGACTTCCATCCATCCACATATACATTCATTCATCCATCCCTCTTTCCATCCATCCTTCTACTTATTTACTTCCATCCACTCATCTACTATCTACTCATTTATCTGTCCATCCACATATTCATCTACTTATTTTCTTTCATCCATCCATTCATCCACACATCCATCCATTTTATCAATCAACGTATTCACACATTCATCAATTTATCTCTCCATCCATCTATCCATCCAATCATCCATCCCTCCATTTTTCTATCCATCCATCTGTTCACCATGTAATACATATCTATAAAGATTTTAAGGCAGTTTGAAAAGACACACGAAATATAGGTGAAAACAATTAATGAATGAACAAAATAGCGCACAAACCAAAAATAGAAATCAGGTACACATGAAAGAAGAGACCCTTACGAGGCACACAGAGTCAGGCCAGGGGTCAGCCTTGTATGAATCTACATTCAACGTGGCTCTGTACACCTGCAATATTAGGGTCACACGCTTGATACAGGTTCCATAGACTCGCAAAGTGGCACCTCTGTCTGTACCGAGATTTCCACCACCTCCAATCTAAATAGAGAATCCTTCTGGGCAATATTAGGTGGCATTTGAACAGGCGTTAACACATGGAGGCCATCATCCAATTTCTTTCATCTGAGTTCTAAAGCAAGTTGGGCAAGGGAAAGAAGAGGACAATGATTAAAGACTAATGGGGTTGCCAATACTTGAAAAAATCCATTTTACGCCTCAAGCACTGACTGCAGAAAAAAATGTGTACTTAACATTTAGCCAAAAAAAAAAAAAAAAAAAAAAAAAGAAGAAGAAGAAGAAAAAAAGACTTCTGCAAAAGGCTTAAATATAGATTGCCACATTGCCCTCGAATCAGCCTAAAGAATGTGCACAGCCTGGCGCATGAGTAAGGGTGGGGTGGGGGGAAAGCCGGCGGCTGTGAAGATACAGTGTAGTCTGCAATCAGAAGGAATTACAATTACGATGCCAAGTACTAATCCTAGAAAATCAAAACACAGTTAGGCAGCCACTAAATCCCATTATGAAATAGAATAATCATTATTAGACCTCTCCGTTTCTCCCCCAGATTATAAAGCGTTGGCTACATTACGCCAGCGCTGAGCCATTTTGCCATGGCGGGGGTCGTTATTTTTTATGGTGCTACTAAATATACTCATCATTTTACAGATCCCAAGTTCACCTTCCAAAAGCAGGATGTCGTCCTTCTGTGTAAAGTTAATCAAAGTTGTAAAAGTGCTTTATTCTGTATCTTTATTTTTCCCCACAGGGCTGGAGGAATAAAAAAGCAAGGTGTTTGCAGAGCAGAATGGCCGAATTTAAGGAAGAAACCTTGAGATGCCATTGCCCCTCCAGTGGCCCATGAAGAGCGAGACGGAGATTAACCCTTTAATGGAAAACAGACATCACGTGTATTTGCTCAGAAAAGTACACTTCATCGTTTGGAAATTCTTCTGTGTCCAGCCTGATGTTTGACAATGTTATAATTAAACTTTGAATCATTATCTGAAAAAAAAATTGGCCATCATCTTCAATGGGATCTTCAAAATACCCCTAGACTGTAATCAAACTTTCACAACACCAGCGGCGAAGAAATCAGGAATAGCAATAGCTTTCCTCAGTTCTGTACATCTTCTGAAGACGTGCCAGGGTCAGTTCACACTGAAGTTGTTCTTTAGTTTGATGCATAGGCAGGGGACATAGCGCGTCTAGGAGCACACAGTGAATATTCACGAATCCTCACTGAATGAGTGACCATGTGAATTGGTGCACTGTTACCTTGTGGATTTGAGGCAAACTACTCTGGACAATGAAAGGAAAATCACACATTTCTTTCCACTCTCATTCTAAAAATGAGGGACTTCCACATGCATAAAGAATATTACTCAGCTATAAAAAAGGATGATCTTGAAGCTTTTATAGGTAAATGGAGGCAACTTGAGACTACAATCATAAGTGAAAGAAATCAGACTCACATTTGTAAATATCATATTGTCTCCCTAGTGTAAAAAACAAATAATAATAATAAAAAAAAACTGAAAGAGCAATAAGATCCAAAATGTACAATAGATATTGTAATACAGAAAGGGGAAGAAAGTGTTCAAAATTAAAGAACAGCTGGGATAGGGGAAAGGAGAAATGGAAGAAAGGAAAAGATTATATGTTGGTGGATATACACATATAGCTGTATGTATGTATAAGTATGCAAGATAGATAACTCTACTACTAATTCTCTGTTAGTTCATTGGAAAGAATAGTTTGTGTTGTCACTGTTTGATTGATCATTTTTTATGCTTAGATCTTATAACTTGAACAACTACTTCTAAGATAACAATATGTAATATATAGACTAGCATTGATTTCTTACTGTTTTTTTTTTGAAATTCTGTATTACTTGTACCCTTTTTCTGTTTTGCTTCTTTAAAATAAAAAAAGAACAAACTTCCCCTTTATAAACTTTTCCCAAGTAGAATGACATGAAATAGACATTTCTTCTATAGGCGAAAAACCAGTTCAATATCAGCCACAGGATAACATTTAGATTCTTCTAATAAAGTGTGTCCCCTGCTCTCTCTTTCTTTTCTCTCTCTTTTTTTTAGCCATATCAGAAAAAGTCATTCAGGATGAGTCTAGGATACGTAAGTATCATCTCACCTTGCAAAAGTAGCTTGGTGTAGATCAGAAGGAAAGCCAACACATTCAATTGAAGTAGGCACACTTTCGCTAAAGTATAAGACCTTGGTGAGTTTTAGACACTTCTTTCAGCGTTCACTCTGGTACATGAAATGTGTGGACCAATAAAACCATGGGTTCCCCAATCTGTTGTCTGAGTATGCAGAGCTAATGGGCCAGTCAAGAAGGAATGCTGGTGTTGATGCAGGGCCTTTGGAGGGGATGGCTCTGTGACACAAGCAGAAGGAAACACTGACCGAGCAGGCCCTCAGCTCATTACGTGAGCTTGCATTGTTCCAATGATGACCTCACCGCTGGCATGAGTCTGGGTTTCTTTGGTCAACAAACCACTAACCCACTCAGACTCACTCTTAGCAGGGACAGAATGGTCTGTTGAATAATGGTAATCCAAAGATGTCTACACCTATCGGGGACCCGGCCTAGATCCCCAATCTCCTGAACGAGCACACGGCGAAGGCTTAAATAAATGAGACAAGTGGTATGATTTTAGGGCTCCAGGAGGATCAAAGCCCCAGCAGAGCTCTTGACTCTGCAGCTGTCGTGAGGGCTAAGACAAAGACCTCTCTCCTTGCCCGTATTTATTATCAAAGTAGACAAAGAGAGGGGATACTGAGGAAAGCACGGGAAATGAGCAGGACCTTGGGAGTCACTTGAAAGACTTCTCCAAGTAGTAAATTGTGCCAATTAAGGAGAACTGTCTTATCTCCATGATG
>RJWM01046488.1:0-12308 GCA_004363535.1 Dasyprocta punctata
GCCTATCTTTATCATAAATGATAACAAAGACAGCTATTGTAAAGATAACAAAATTTATAAGGGTAGCCTTCAAAACCAGGTATTACTTTCGCTGCTCTGTTCTGAGGCATTTTAACCTATCTTAGTATGATTGTGTTACAACAGATGATATAGGCAACTGCCTTGAAGCTAACATGAGGCATTATAGAAATCAACATTGCATTACTATGTATTGCCTCCATTATCTTATTTGTTATTGGTTTTATTCAGTACTATTTAGTTCGACTATATTTGGCCAATTGGTAAGGGCATTTAGTTTGAAGACAATAAGAGGTATTACAAGGGGAACTGAGGAAGGAAGGTATGGGAAAAAAAGACATAGTTTTATATAAGGGTATTCATAAGATAGTTTAAAAATCTATACTACTAAATGCATTAACTGGTGAGAGAGAACAGTTGATATCAGACCAGATCAATCCTACATGTCTTTACCTGTCAATCTGAAAATCCCCCTTAAGTGTAACAATATACAATGTTACAACCAGTGTAAAATTCCAACCATCTAAATTCCTAAACCTATAATTTTACAGTATCGAATATGTTGTTATTATTTGCTGATCTCTTTACTTTTTTGTGTCTCTTATGTATGACCATTCTTATATGCTTTATTGGTTTCACTCTGAATTATTTCACTTGATCATATTAGACCTGATGTTATGGGTAGTTATTTCAATGATAACAAGAGGTATTCTAAGGGGAAAGGAAGGAAGGAAGAGAAAAGAAAAAAGACATAAATTTATGAATATGCATAAATAAGACAGTTAAAAAAAACCGTATTGCTAAATACAATAGCTATTGAAAAAGAAAAGTTAATATACCTGAATTGATAAATCTTACATGTCTATATCTGTCAATATGATCAACCCTATGAAGGTAACGAAATGCAATATTGTAACTACTGTCAAACTTCAACCACCTCAATGTGTAAACCTATAATGTTATCGTATCAGATCTGTTGTTGTTGTTTGTCTGTCTTTTTTGATTTTTATTTCTATCTTCTGTATCTATTTTCTCTTAAATAAAAAACAAAATGATTTTTCTAGTACTCTCTAATTAACCCAAAATGTAGTAGAAAATATTGTATTCATGATTTTAAGAGAAAAACATCATTTTTACTATACTGACTTTAGAAAGGAAAACTTCTCTTATTTCTTATGGTTGTGATTGATTCAAAAACTAAGCAAACTTGACTGATGCCCCGGACTGTGAAGGGCACCACTTGTGTTTACGTCTCAGAATTACCTAGCTCAGCATTTCTCCTCTTCTGTTATCATTCAGATACATCACTCATAGAAAGTTTTTCTTTCAATTTCTCAGTATCTTTAAATTACTATCCTTCAGTTAGAGACATTTATATCCATGAAATGGAGAATATTTGCTTTTTTTTCTCTCCAAGAAAAATTTTCTTTTTGCATACCATGGGTGGAGCAGCCTTTCTTTTTGTTGCTGAAAAAAATGTTTGCTCTCATTTAAAGCATATGAAGTGTCTTTTATAGCCTTTAGATGACTATATTCATCAAGAGAGTCCTGGATTGAGGAAAGAGTGACTATTCAGCCAAGAACTTTTTAGAGAGATTGACTTATTTTCCTGTTTTTACACTCCAAAAAGTGATAAATCTCAATTTTTAAATTTGAAATTCCTCCTTTTATTTCCTCCTGGAGACATTTACACACATTTCAATCATAATCTAGAATTCTTCTCATTCCAGGGAAGCATTAGCATATATTGTCTTTTAAAGCTTTCTCATCCTCCCTAAGGCAGAATGAGGTGACAGTGGGCGCTGTTAGTCCAGGATCAGTTGGCCCATTGCCTTGGCATTTGTGGGAAGACAGCACACCACCACTATGGGGAGTGTGTCAAAGGGAAGCTGCCCATCTCATGCCAACTGGAAAGGAAGAAAGAGGAACTGCAAGGTTTCAAATATCCCTTTCCAGATCATGAACCCAGTGAGTTAATTTTCTTCTCCTAGGTACTGACTACAAAATGTTGAATGAGCACTCAGTGGAACAGCAGGCTAGTGCCACAACTATCAAAATATAGTTCTTTGGGGACATTTACTCACCAAATAGCACTCACACACAGGTAGTACTAACATAGCTAAAGTCAGATCTGATTGTCAGATTACCCTCAGGCAAATGAGAATCAAGTACATGTTCCTTTAAGTAATTAATAATCTATCAGTGCCCCAGAAATCTTTTGTTTACCCTTGAGAAAATACTAATAAACATAGATATTAAAAATCTTAGGGCATCACCTTGAGAATTATATACCTATAAAGACTGGAAATAAACAGAACCATTATTTCCCATAAATGTTTCTGAGTCTTATACATTTCTTCCTGATTATTTCAGTATAAGAATTTAGAAAGACAAAATATTTTATGCAACAAATGTTTTAAAATGAGTGAATTATTAATAGTTAATTTACTGAGCTTCTAATTCTAAAATACGATGCACTACAACTTCAAAAGATAGATTGTAATATTGCAATAAATTTCTACTGGAAAAAAATAAATATTAGTGAAAGAGATAATGTCTCAAACATTAAACTTTTAAATCTTATAAGTCATCTAGCATATTATGAATTTAGACTACAATGTAATAATTGAAAAACTGTGAATGCTTTATATCTTCTTTAAGTGTTTCTAATAAATTTATAGGACCATGAATTTCCACAGCCTCTCAATATCATCTGATGATTCTAAAAAACCTTTTGAGTTCCTAATTCTTTGGCACAATCTTGTTGACTGAATCACTGCCTTAAAAAATATGTGAATGATAATTTCTTGAACTAGCACCAGAAAGAAAATAACACTGAAATTCACCTGAGTCATGGGTCAAGCTTGCAGATCAAGTAGTAAAATGCACAACCTCATGTGCAGTAAGAAAAATGACAAAAATTTGACTTTGTGAAGTAAACTACAACTTGGTCTTCAGTCAAACTGAGTTCACCCATTTAATTCTATCCTTGAGTGTTTTATATTCAGGATTATCAAATCATAAAGAATTGGCTCCTCATTTCTTGTGCAAAGAACATTATTAATTATGTCATTGCTTTGTCAGAGATCAAATACAAGCTGTTATATAAAATGCAAATATTAGAACTATATAATGATTTCTAGAAAAATAAGTCAAATATGCTTAGTAGTTTAGTGCTGACCTCTTTAAACAACTGAAAATTAAAGATAATATTGTTTATCTTATTGATCTGCAGATTAAACTATTGTATTATCTTTATCAGAATTTTAAGACAACATGCAGTAATTTTATTTTGAGGTGTCTGACCCCTGGTTAAAAGTTGCTGTGACTTTTCAAAAGTGAATATGGAAAATTAAGATTTTATCTGGAAAACTTGACAGGAGAAATTTACACTTTCCGTGCTAACTGGTCCACCATCGGTTCACTGCAGGCTCTAAGAGGAACTGCGCTCTGGCACATGAGATTCCCAGGTAGCCATGCACGTGAATATATTTTAATTGAAACTCAGGCACTATTATTCTCATAGTTATTATTCTCATAGTTTAGCTAACATCTTCACTTGAGATGCTCTTCTAGACCCTCCATTGAAGCATTTTTTTTTTCATTTCCCAACTCAGCGGTCAGTACTTTTGTACTTCCCACTGGCAATACTTCTGTATTTCAAAGCCTTCCCTCTCACGTTCATACGCTTGATATAGGGGAATGATACCAGACCTCCAAATGATATGGGGGAGTGAAACTCCCAACCTACTATACATCCGGCATGAGTTCATGTTCTCTAAAATCGAAGAATAAATTTTAGGAACAATGGAGGGTAAGAGCAGAATATATTTATTGAGAGAAAGAAAGCTTCTGTCTGAGGGACAGAAGGGGTCCTGAGTGGGTTGCCAAAGACTATGTCATTTTTAGGGACTTTTATAGAGTAAAACCATGAGGTTAGATGGGTCTAAGGTGGGGAAAAATGGGAACCTGCAAGGTGGGCATAAGGTGGATCATAAGTATGGTTAATCAATAAGACTAATTGCTCAGGTAGAATTGATTAACTCAATGACAAATGGGGAGGCGAGTCACATAGTAAGTGGGGGGATGCTTAACAGCAGTGGGATGCTGACCCCTGACTTCCTCAGGGTGATAGAGAACTATTTGGACTGTGGATCATTAGGATGCGGTTGTATTTTTTCTGCCTTTTGTCTTGAGATCTGGCCCACAGCAGGAGGTGCCTGTCTCCTCAGAGGTTACAAGATATCTGAACTTCTGCACTGGCTCCTTTGAGGACCTAGCCCTGTCTGACTGCCTATAATATTTCTAACTAACTCAGTTGCCTGTAACATGCTGACACTAGAAAGTGTGAAACTCCTAGAATCATTTGGGGATGGTCACTAAACTGTGAGACAACCTGCAGAGCTGTGCTGATCCATCCAACCCTCCACTGCAGTGATATTCTACGGGGGAGAAAGGAACTGTGGGGAAATAGGCACTTTTTCTGGTTTTTTTTTTATTTATGTGGTGCTTAACTTTGTAAGTTTGAATTATTACTTCAACTAGGGAACTCCTGCAACTGGATAGCTTGTCTTCCTTTAATTCGGATACATTTAAGACTTTCTCAAAAGGAGTAAGATAGTATGCATGCCAATTTTTTACGTTTGTGGTTGATTACCTAAATGTGAATATATTCGGTTAAATATAGTTTTGTATGTCCCCATGAATTTGAAAAGAACTAAGTACTGTGGACTAATCATTTTTTTCTCATGAGGTCAAAAAGAAACAGCTACTCATTAAGAAAAATAAAATTACAAAGGCATGCAAGCTGGCTTACAATATTTTTGAATCTGTATTAATCAAGGTTCTCATCACTGGGACAGATTAGCCAAAACCACAACTTAAAGGAGTGGAGGTTTCAGTTAGATTCCAGCATTGAGGGATTCAGTTCATAGTAGTCTGGCTCAAAGGCAGAAGCAGCATGGTGAAGGGGCATGGCAGAGGACAGTTGCTAGTCTCTTCAAAGTCTGGAAGCAGAGAGAGAAATGAGAAGCCAGGTGTCTCACTTTTCACTCGTTGCAGAGACAAAATACCTGATGCCCAAAACTAAGGAAGGAAAGGTTTATTTCTTACAGTTTCTCAGGAGTTTCAGTCCTTACTTAGTTGACTCCAAGGCAACATGGTGTGGCAGGGCCTCCGTTCATGGCGGCCACAAGCAGCAAGGTACACTGGTGAGAGTGAAGGCAGAAGCACGGAAGCACAAGAGGAAGACTCGCCTTCCCTTACACTGTATCTCAGCTCTACCCCTGGGTGGGTGCAACGCTCACATCACCAATCCTGGTGCTACACAACAAATCAATAACAAGCACCAGACTCAGTCCCATCAAAAGTATATGAGGACTTAGGGGTACATAGTATATCACCCTGGACCCCCAAGGACTCATCTACATTTTTAATATAAAAGCCATTTAGTCCATCTCCAAAAGTTGCCAAAATCCTAACAGTTTCAGCATTATTGAAAAGTCCAAGTCCCAAATCTCCTCTGAGATCTATGCCAAACTCTTAACTGTAACCCTCTGTACAAATGAAAACGAGGTTAAGCACTTCCAACATATAAAGGCACTAGGTAAACATTACCATTACAAAAGTTATAAACAGGGGAATACAAAGCATTATAACCAAAGCAAGTCCAAAATCCAGCAGGGCAAACATTAAGTCCTGGAGTTCTCTGCTCAGCATCTGAAGCAATCTGGTTGCAAGCTCCAAAAGCCTTGAGTGATTCCACCCCTGTGGCACTTTCAGGGGTCTTAACTTTCACAGCTTTCCTTGGATGATCCATGTTCCTTGATTTCACCATTACATCTTTACATATTGCTCTCTGCAGGCATGGTGGAAGCTGCCTTAGCCTTTTCTTATACTTAGAACCAGCACCACATGGATGCCACCATGGTCCACTGCAGGCTGGAGTAGTAGCCAGGCTTTCCTCTCTCTTAGCTGTAGGGGTCGACTGCCTGGATTGCTGAGCTCTCTGAACCTGATTGTGAGGAACAGCTTCTCTATGCCACCACCATTCTAGAATCTGGTGTGACTGCCTCCATTTTGAGACATGGCATGGCTTCTGTTGCCACTCTGGGACAAGGCACTCTGCAGCTTTTTGTCACTACTCTGGGACAGGGCACTCTGTTGCTTTTTGTCACCACCTGGGGACAGGGCACTCTGCAGCTTTTTGTCACCACTCTGGGGCAGGGCACTCTGCAGCTTTTTCCTCAGAGCAAATTCTTTCACTTTTGAAGGCCTGAGGCTGCAAAGGGTGGAGGCCTGCTGCTTCCCAGGATGCCCCCAGGCCATCTTTTTATTCTTTTGTTCCTTCTCAGCAATCAAGGTCTCAGCTCCATCTTTATAGTCCACAGCTTCCTGACCAAACTCACAAGGTTTTAAATCACCATGCCGGGCTACTTGCTCTTTATTTGCAACATAAATCTGACTAAATATCCCCAATAAAAGCCAGGCCACAATTTCAACACTAGATTGCCTGAAAATTTCTCTCTGTAGATTAATTAGTCCTTTGCCCTTAATCTCAGTCTCAGGCAAAGTCTCCGGGCATGGGCAGAACACAGACAAACTTTCTGCCAAGCCATAACACATATCATGTGGAGTCCAACACCCAATGCAATACTTCTTCCCAGCAGAAACCTCCTGAGCCTGGTCCTTACCATCAGGCGTCCTATCAGCCTTCTGGTCTCCTGGACTCTGACCAGAATCTCCCATACAGAACAGCCTAAGCTCTTCCAGCTCTATGTGTGCAAGCAACATCTCCGAACCATTCCAAACTCTTCTCACAAGAGCCCGGTCCTTACCGGAAGGCTTGCTATCAGCCTTCTGGTCTTCTGAGCTCTGACCAGAATCCCCCATACAGAACAGCCTAAGCTTTTCCAGCTCTATGTGTGCAGGTGACATCTCTGAACCTTTCCAGACTCTTTCTACAAGCCATTTCCAAAGGTTCTCAAACTACATGGTCAGGAATAGTCACAGCAATGACCCTACTCTTCTGGTACCAAATTCTGTCTTAGTTACTTTTCACTCATTGCTGAGACAAAATACCTGATGCCCAAAATTAGGGAAGGAAAGGTTTATTTCTAACAGTTTCTCAGGAGTTTCAGTCCTTACTTAGTTGGCTCCAAGGCAGTGTGGAGTGGTGGGGCCACCGTTCATGGTGGCCACAAGCAGCAAGGCATGCTGCTGAGAGAGAAACTGGAAGCGCAGAAGCACAAGAGGAAGACCCACCTTCCCTTACACTGTATCTCAGCTCCACCCCTGGCTGGGTGCAATGCTCACATCTCCAGTCCTGGTGCTACACAACAAATCAATAACAAGCGCCAGACTCAGCCCCATCAAAAGTCTATGAGGACTTGGGTGTACATAGTATATCACCCAATACACCAGGGAAGAAAATATACCCCTAAAGGCAGGCCCCTAATGACATATCTCTTCTAACCAAATCCCACTTCCTAACAGAATAACACCCCCATAAACCAATCACATTCCAAAGACCCTACCTCTGAACCCAGGAGATATTTGGGATACATTCTAGATCCAGTCATAACAGAATCATACTTGCAGAGACATGAAATTTATATCAGAGAAACAAGACACTGTAAGAGCAGTCATAACATAGATTTGTGATAGTGTACAAAATCCAGAAAATCTAATGGCATCAATATTTCTATAGTCTTGCCATACAAATAAATTTTGTTTCATTGTTATATGTGTGCAAATAAATATTTTAATATATAATACTTTTTACTGGGCATGATTTAGATCAGATTGATATTTTGTCAAATACTCATTTTTCTCCCAGTCTTTTCTCACATTAGGATATTAAAGAGGCACACCTAGTTCATACTAATATGTGCTGCATTTTGAAAAAAAAATATTTTAACTTAGTGTTGTTGAAATTCAGTCAATTTCTTTTACTATACTATTAAACAAAATTGCTAATGTTTTATGTGCCAAATTTTCATCCTTGTGGGAAAAATCTGTATGTGGCCATTAGTTTCTTCTTTTCCTTTACATTATTATTTAATCAACCGACTTTGCTTACTGTATTTTTAGTTCTTTCTTATATTTTCCCTGTGCTATTTTACAATAAATTGCTTGCATTATTTAGCCAAAAAGTATAGCATATGTTTCTTAAAAATATTTTGCTTTTATTAAAAAAGCAATTAAAATCTTCTTGCATCTGATTCTCATGCAATCCAATAAAGGAACAAAATGTCAAACCTTGGCTTATAAAATGTATTTTTTCCTCAATATAACTTAATTTTTGGCAAGGCTTTTATGGTTCATTATTATTGTGCCACTATCTTCCACTTTTATTCCTGTACATTCTGCTTAATGCATAATGTATGTTGAGTTGGCCAAGATTTTGCCATATTTTCTCCAGCTTGCCTGTCCATATGGTAGTTTCAGGGAACAAATTCTAACCTGCGTGTAGAGAGGTGATAACAAGGACAGTAGTTTCAACAGTGGTGTCATAGCTACTGAATGGCACCTTTCCTAACAGGATAGTTAACCAGACTGGATGCTCAGGAGCAATAGAATTTTTGAAAATTTCCTCTAAAAATGGATCATAGGAAGACAATAAGACAAACTAACAACTGTATGTTGAACATTCATTGGTGAAACAGCATGATAAAGATAGGTTAGGATATGAAGCAATAAAAGATAAAAGTTGGTCTTATTTATATTTACTCTCATATTACACAAAAAGGCAATTCTGACAGAGGTCAAGGCCTACCTCTAGCTTTGCCTAAGTTCTCCATCTTATTTGATATTTCTTCTCTCCCTCTCTCTCTCTCTCTCTCTCTCTCTCTCTCTCTCTCTCTCTCATAAAAACTATAAATGGCAAAACCACTTTGGACTAATTTCAAAATTTTTAGACATCAATTTACCACATTACCCAGCCATTGTACTGTGAGGCATTTATTTAAGAGAAAAGAAAATATGTTCACACAAAACTTCTCCACAAATGTCTATGACAGCTTTGTTTGTAGTGACTGAAACCAAAACAAAATACAAAGGTAAATGGAAAAATAAATTTCGGTATCACCAAACATTGGGAATTATCGGAAAAAAAAAAAAAGAATGCACTGTTGATGAAAGCAAAGATGTGGATCACAAATTATGCTGAGTAAAGTAGATCAGATAGAAAATTTTCCTTCTGTATGATTTCAATTATAAAGGCTTCAAAATGTAAATGAGTCTATAATAGCAAAACACAAATTGTTGGTTTCTGGGAAATTTGGATGGTTATTGGAAAGGAACGGTTACAAATGGGACTGGAGAAACTTGTATCTTTGTCCACATCTGTGAAATTTTGGAAGGTTAAATTAGCTAGCTTATAAGAAAAAAAATCCAATTCTTTTTTTTCTTCATATATATTAAAATTTATGTAATTCCACACTTCATTTATGTGGTTTATTGTGTATCAATTAATACTCAATGAAGTAGTTCTTCAAATAATCAAATATAGTTAGATTTTAAAATGGTTTGAAGCATCTATTTTTCAGCAAATGAGATTTATTAGATACATTGTAAAACTGAAGTCCTACAATGTGTTTCATAAATTTTAATAGTATATTTTTATTCAAACACAATATAAATATACAATTACTTTCGCCATTATTAAGAGACATCAATGTAAAATTAGGATTAATATATTATTTACCTAATAGTTTCTTTTTGAGACTCACATAAAACTTGTGTTTTCCACTAATCAGAGTACTTAGAACCTGAACACACATGGAAAATAATTTGAAGCATGTAGTACAAATGAGTGGCTGAAAACACAGATTACATTCACACTTGCAGACAGACATCTCTCACCCTGTTAGATAGCAGCTTCTAGAGTAAGGTGTTATGGGGAATGATAATATAGGATTGTATAATGATGAGATAATGTGTTTGGAGATATTCCATGCTTATAACAATATTTTATGCTGTAACAAATAGAGTTTCTAAAAGCATATTGCTTACATCATATAGATAAAGATCTATGTCTTTATAGATATAAATACAGATCTACAGATGTACATGTATATGTTTATTTTAGTAATTTGAACATCTGTTATTAATATTAAATTTATTATATTGTGGTCTATGGAAAGAATTTTCTTTTAAAAATTTGTGTTAATCTTACTGAGACAACTAATATGAATGAATATAAGATCAATACCGTGGCCTCTTAAGTTTATTATAAGTCACACTGTAGAACTGAAAAATAAATTCCCATATGTAGTTTTCTATTCATTGTTCTTATTAATAAATCTTTGAGATACACAATACTTACATTTATCTTGGGGTATCAATACAAAATCCAATTGTAGCATGTGTTTTACAGAAAAAGGAACTCCAGTGTGTGGTTTTAGAATTTGTGTGGCCATGTTGGAAAAAGGAAAACACAGATGAATTAATTTGAACAACAAGTAATATTTATATAGTCTATCATAATTCTACATAGGACTCATGTATAGCATTCAATTAAATATCTGACCATTTATCCTATTCTTTTTATATTTATTTATGATCACAAAATATATGAACACAAATGCTAAAAATTTTCAAAAAAAATAATAAATATATCTTGAGTGCATAAAATTTGAAATAAAATGTAAATTCACATCACCAAGTACAGTTAGCATATTTAAAGTATTATAATTAGATGAACATATCAAAATATTTTTCACTAATATTCACATCGCACAATAGCAGCGCTTGTTCAGATATTTGAATAATTATCAAAATATTTTCATTAATGGTCACATCCCACATTAACAGGACTTGTTTAAAGTTCTTAATTATTATTTTGGTTTTGAAGCATTAGTGTATTATTTTCAAGACTACAATATGGGCAAGGTAAAAAAATTTACTCACTCTGAAGTTAATTCATTATAGTTCACATTGAATTCAAAGATATATTACAGAATTTCAAAAGCTATTTAAATATATCTATATCAAAAAAATTCCTCAAGTTTTTCTTATATTCATTGCTGCCAATAAGTGTCCTTCTCCAATACAATTAAAATCATTTGCGATTTGAGTGTCATTATAAACTAATAAATTATTCATAATTTATATTAACACAGTTATTTAAATTACCATCTGCAGGAAATTATTGACGGTTGACATAAATGAAATAGGTCATTTTCTTTGATAATTAAATAACTGGTGTTTGTATTGTTAAAGAAAATTTTAAGTTGGAGTTAACTCTATCGCTAATCTAAATTTCTACAATTCATACAAATGAGCACTGATCAATATACCATAATCATAAAATTATTGTCTTTTTTAACATTTTTATATACTAACAAATATTCAGGATGCTAGATCAATACTCAAAAATCATTAGCATTCCTGGACCCTAATAACAAACTCATAAAGAGAGAAATCAGTGAGACAACATCCTTCACAATAGCATCAAGAAAAATAAAATACGAATTCACTTAACCAAGGAAGTGAAAAGTCTATATGATGACAATGATAGTATTGTGAAAAAGAATGTTGAAGAGGATATCAGTAAAAGAAAAGATAAGCCAGGCTTGGTGGCTCATACCTTTAATCCCAGCACTTGGGAGGCTGATGCAGGAGGATCGTCGTAAGTTCGAGATCAACCTGGG
Organism: Dasyprocta punctata; assembly: GCA_004363535.1. Taxonomy (NCBI): domain Eukaryota; kingdom Metazoa; phylum Chordata; class Mammalia; order Rodentia; family Dasyproctidae; genus Dasyprocta; species Dasyprocta punctata. The sequence continues at coordinate 11,673 of RJWM01046488.1, forward strand.
CTACAAAGTGAGTTCAAGTCTGGCCTGAACTGCATAGTGAGACCCTGTCTCAAAAAAATAGGGATGGGGATTTAGTGTAGTGGCCTAAGTGCCTGCCTGGTAGGTGTGAGGTAGTGAGTTTGATCCCTGGTACAAAAAAAAAAAAAAAAAAAAAAAAAAAAAAAAAAAAAAGAATAAGTTTTTGATTCAATATAATTCTATTGTGTGTTTTATCTGTTTTTACCTTATTAGTATTGCAGTTAAACTGTATATATAGGTCACTTTATAGGGACTGATAAGATAAAGTAATAAATCTGATTCTGGCCAACAACAAAAAAAAAAAAGTGGCAAGGAAGGGGTAAAAATGTGATATATGTGTGTTATGCACATATACTAATTCTCCATAATAAGTGTAATCATTATACACTATAAACACATACTTGTAAAAATTTTTTAAAGCTAAGTAAAGAAGTTTTCATATGTCATGCAGTTTTCAGATATTCTTTTTATTCCTATTTAAAGAAAATTTGCAGAAATAATTTCTTTTTAATAAAGCAACATTTTCTTCATCATATACTATCATTATTTCAATAATTCTGAAAAATACAAAAAATAAAAATTTAAATTATAAAAAGAAATTACACAAACATAATGAAG